>CM031569.1:4909938-5141353 GCA_018467065.1 Ephestia elutella
AAGTTAATATCTTTTAGCCGAGCTTCATTTTGACCTACCATTTCAATGACGACAAAATATTTCTTAATATACTCCGCTTTATGAGGAGTATCTTCAAAGGTCTCGAATTTCAGAGTGGTCAATATTTAATAGCTAATATATAAGAGGTATCTTTGCTTGGGCCCGTTCGTCCCTTTAATATTAATTTGACAACGATTGTTTTGTAAATTCATTCTTCTTCTTTCATATAAATGGTTTTAACTTTTTGTAGATAATCTAGTAAGACGCAACATCTACTTTTAAAGTCATCGTCATTATGTTTTGTCAAATATTTAATAAGCAACAATGCTTCGTCAAAAAATCCATAAAAATATATCCGCAACACGCTTCGTCAAAAAAGTTTACAGAAATACATCAGCAATAAAGCTTCGTCAAACAAAAAATGCTTCAAAAAAATGATTTCATATTCATTGTTATTACAACGGAAATATCTTTTTAGAAGCTCAAGAGGAAAAATACATCATTAGTTTTTCAAGTGTGACACCCCTGGTGATGCAGGCGTCTATATATTGCGGTGACCGCTTTTTCCATCAAAGTGGGCCCAGTGCCTACTTTATTGTTGCCTAAGAAATCCAATATTAGCTTTAAGAAGCAACCTATCCAAACTTTCGCACGGAATTTGACCGGAATCATCCACCCGAGTTGTAACCTTACCTCAAATAGAGGGTGGCTTGTGTGGGTGATTCCGGTTTAAAATGTTCCACGTGTCTAATGTACGCCCACCACTTCTTGCTCGATAAGTCAAATTGCTTCACTTTTCCGATAGGCATTGTAATGATTTAAACTGCACACACTCATATGAGTAGTCCTTGAAAACTCGTCGCCAGTTATTTATAGGGAAATATACGGGAGCGTCACAAGGAAACACTGCGTCCATAGCAAAACTGATTTATTTACTGTTTACCCTCTACTTTACACAGCATAATATGATACCTATTAGTAAAAAGTACTACATAAAGTATAACATAATCCGCCATCTCTTACAACTTACGCCAATTGAAACTGTGCACTGTTTGATACGTTACAAATCCCGCAGGGGTGTACGACTGCATTGTGCAATATTGTGCATTCTACAGGGTGGTGTGTGAAATCTATTGGAACTAACTTCTAGTGTAGGAACTTCATCCCCCTGTATTAGGAGCATTTCGGACGCTTGTGGCAATAGTATTTTGGTTTTTAGTTGACTATTGTTCCTGCTCTTTATTTCTGATGTGAACGTTTCTATTATGTGGAAGAGTTTTTAAGAAAAATGAGAAAAACTGGACGTTATTTCATCCCCCTGTATTAGGAGCATTTCGGATGCTTGTGGCAAATAGTATTTGGTTTTTGGCTCTTTATTTCTGATGTGTACATTTCTCTTCTGTAGAAGAGGTTGAAAAAGGAGAAAAACTGGACGTTGATTTGATTTGACCGATGTAAACGCGCGTATTGTTAGAGTCAGATGTTACACATCATAAAGGACCCGCTCGCTCCTAATGCTTACATCGAAGATGGTTTGTTTCGTTTTTTCTATACATTTTACATTCAGAGATTTTGGAAAAAAATATACCTATTATGTAACATAGTTTAACTAAAATAGGTTCAAAATATTTGTTAAATTTTTAGAATAAGGCTGTAATGAAATGAAGTGAAAATGATTTTATTTAAATAGGCTAAAAATAGCACTTTTAAATCGTCATATCGTATTTTAGTTAGTTGACGTCATGAAATTACTTAAAGCTCTGGTTACCACCACCAAAGTGCAAGTGGAGGAGAGGCGGCACAACAAACTCCACTGCTACATTTTCTCCAAAAAGTCAGCTGTTACAATAATAACGCTGTTAATATAAATAAAAATTTCAAGTATCTAGGTACTGAAACTCATTTCACGACCACGCATCATTACTTCCAACCCAATGTTATTCATATTCATAACGAGCCTTCTTGAGACAAGAAAACTACTATATTTTACGTTTATAGCCGACATGCCATAATATTCCTTACATGCTTTTACATGTGAGATTTATGATAAAAACACGGTAATGCGAAAACTGAGTTTCGTACGAAGCTATTTTATAGTCTACAGGAGTTAAGGTGATTTTTTCATCTACTAAAAGAACAAAGTAGTTTATAATATCTTAAGGTTCAACAACATATATTTTATCTACAGTAATTTCACAATTGGTTGCCTGGAAGAAATTGCTTTCAGCGATAAGGGCGCCTTTTGCGCATCTTCCTTTCTTTTTTTTTGTTATAAGTTACTTTGTATATGGAAATGTGATCTTGTATGCTAATAAAGTATTCTTGTCTTGTCTGGTATGTAGTTATAGATTTTATATTTCTAGCCTACTACAAAATATAAATAAGCAAGAATAATATAGTTGCATACATAACCATGGAACTGTCGTTGAACGGACAAAGCCGGGTTGGTTACCCGTTTAAACCACCTTTAAAATGACTGGACCGATGTTCATGATATTTAGTACACGGGTGAAAAATTCCTGGAATATCATACAGAGTCACTTCTACTAAGAAATTCCCATGGGAGCGGAGCCCCTGAGCGCAGTTAGTGTTGATGAGATGTTGATGTTGTTATCGGATTGTTTCACTCTTTGTTGTATTTTTTTTTTTGTTGTGTTGTTTTTATCTAAGAAATAAACATATTCTATTCTATTTTAAAATTAAAATGAACCCACAAAATTGATGCACGTATTCAAATGTGAATGCTAATTTAAATCTGTATTTATTTAAAATAAAATGATTTTTTTAACTCAGCTTCTAAATTGGACTACAAAGGCTTGATCCTGAATTTGGGTCAGTCCACGTTCGTAGGGATTTTTTCCAATAGATTTGCTCTTACGCCTCAATCGACAATAAAATTATTGTTCCGGAGTGTACGAGGATCTTTGATTGATGTGGCGTTAATATAGAATTGTCCTTTGATAAAATTAATTAATTGAAATGGTTTTTGTGGAAATTACAGAAAGGATAAAGCGGTTTTTTCGCTCAGTTACCTCTTTTCGGTATTTAAGCGTAACATACATAAAAAAAAATTACATGCATCGCAATACTAAAATTTAAAGAGAAATAGTGTTTAATGAATAAAATAAGTTAGATATGGTAGATTTTTAAAAGGTATACCTACCTGTTCACCGACAGATCCCTAAATATATATATATATATATATATATATATATATACATATATATATACATATATGTGTGAAAAATTTACCGTGAGTGGCCCAAGCTAGCTTTACCTTACTCAACAGCACAAACGCCAACCCTAATTTATTACAATATAGCCATTATTTCCATAGCATAGAGTTCCGTACATTATAACTTAATTTACCGTTGTCTCTACTTTGGAATTTCACAAAGCATGCAATTAATATTTCATGCTTATTTCAGACAATAAACCAAAAATATCTAACCTCAAGTTTCAAGCGAATTTCGGCTACATCTGTGCTCGTTGGCTTTCTTCCCAAAATGCGCTAACTAGTGTAGTTTGCGACTATTCATGTAGTTTGCGACTATTCATTTCGTCCTACTTACGTGCCTCTATAATTTAATTCAGTTTCTAGTTCTGCTATTTTATGATGCAGCTCGTGTGGTAGATCATGATTTAAGTTGCCTTTGACAATTTGAGATTTAAAATTAATATATGGTGAATTTAAACGTGATTTACGTATGTTATCTCCAGAGATCGGATATTCCAGTACATATTTACCTAAACTTCGAGGAGTACGTAACATGAGTGGATAAAACCACCTCTAAAAAAATAAAATAATAATTATCGATATCTTTAACAAATAACTGAATTGAATAAAGATATTTAGTTTTTCTTTTTATTTTATTCACTTTAAGAACATTTTAATTTGACACAATTTTAGTACAGAACTCTCAAAAGTAGAATAATATGGTTCAATCAATAATTTTTAACTAAATTTTTATTATTTCTATGAAATTCAATAACAATTCATCATTTTTAATTCCGGTGTAAAAAAATTATTAGAGGTGGTATTATCTACTCATGTTACGTACTCCTCGAAGTTTAGGTAAATATGTACTGGAATATCCGATCTCTGGTTATCACCATGTTATCACGCCGATACAGAGGTTAGGTACGCAGAGATTTTCACTTATACGATCTACACTTCTTTCGCTTTCACTACACTCATCACTCATGAGCATGATCATATGAAATTTGGCAGACGGCCTGTAAGTGTCCCCTCCTGTTAATTAAATGCTCTAAGTATCCATTTGTTGCGCCGCTTCTCCAAAAAAATAGGAATTTAAATTTAAATAATGTTTACAATTATTTTGCTGGACACGACGCTGTAAATAATGCGAATAAATGATTTGATTTGATACACATTTTTTACTAACAAAAATGTCTCCACTAATTTGACAATTTTAGTATATTTGTTGAATGCAAAGCCCCCTAAAGTTCCGCTCCACTTATCTTGTCCATAATTTCGCGTTAAACGCACAATTTGAATTTACTGTCAGGCAGATAACCCTTATCCAGAATTTGTGATGGGGAATTTCGATAATGTAGCCATAAATACACAAACGTCCATTGACAATTGGGGCGTAGCGTCCTTTGGGATATAAATATAATATCGTCAATGTAATACCTACCTATTTCAACAAAGGATTTATAAATGTAGGTACCAAACAGGACTCTTGGTTAAAAGTCCTTCAGAATCTGAAAGATATTGACTTCATGTTTTGAAAATTTTCATGTAACGGGAGTCAAAAGCATTCATTTTTAATGTGAGCAAAAAAACTGTAATGTAAATTGTTCAAATAAAGTGACATAATTTTTAAACTTCTTTATACATTTTACTTTTTTACCCTGCATGGCAATATCCATACTCTTCGATTTCCTGGTAGGGCTAGCTAGCTTTTCTTTATATTGGGTTGAAAAAAGATAGAAAATTTAAAAAGAAAATTAGTAAATACTTAACCTTCTTAATAAAACTCCATTTCATGTATACAGGAAGTTCTATGAGATCTTACCTGGAAAGGAAAATATTTTATTAATTTATTGATCATCAACATTTGAAACTTCACATACAGAAATATGAAACAAATGATAACCAGATTACCTATTAGCACTCTCACATTGATAAGCATTTAAAAAATATTTCTGGTTCACAAGTAAAGAAAACAAACGTAGAAGTACTAGACCTTGTTAATGAAAAAAGAAATTAAAAGTTATAGAAGACGTGAAAAGATGTTCGGCCATCTTGTGACGACATGACGATTTCATTAAAAATCTGATAGAAGGAAAAATAGAAGCTAGAATAGGAAGAGGAAAGCCAAGAAGGGCTTATGTAGACCAAATAAAGGAAAAGGCAAAGTTGTGTCGTACAAGGAGGTCAAAAAGAAGGCTGAGGATAGGGAGAGATGGAAAAAACTCCACCGACAAGAACAATGTTCTTAAATTTAAATGAAAATGAAACTGGTGCACAACACAAACCTCAAACCTAAAACACTATCAAAATCGGTCAAATTATATTTGTACACACATAATAATTATCTTCCAGCATGCATACACATTTTGCCTTCAATTGTGAATTGAAAAACCTTAAAATAGTATGCAATACAAAAAATAAAATGTATTTAATCCTAACTAATATTATAAATGCGAAAGTCAGTTGGTTTGTTACCTCTTCACGTTCTAATTTAATTTTCCTCAAACTTTGCATACACACAGTTCGAAGTACAGAGAAGGACATATGGTACCTTTCATCCCTGGAAAAAGCACTGTTCCCGAGGGAAATTTACGCGGGCGAAGCCGTGTTAGTTAACTCACTATATCTACTTACAGGCTCTTTATTCCCTCAGCAATAAGATACAAATACAGCCCCAAATATACAGAGAATAAAATATCCTTTCCACAAATATCACCCTTTGAAATAGGTATCTGGATTCATGCGAACCAACAGCTGGAGAAAAACAAGAAATGTAAGCAGACAGGTAATCTTGTTCGCCTCTTGCGGGTAATATAGTCGAAATAGTTTTTATACGCTCCGTGACGGATACGAGACGGGATTAAAAAGATTTTGTAGAACACTGTATAGCAAAATTTTTATAAAGCTAGCGGTAATAAATAGTTTTATCTACACTCATGTCGTAATATTCGAATTACGAATTTAAAGATGGTTTTATAAAGACGTTCTTTATAAACGCACATACATAAAATCAAAAAATAAAACTCATTATAGTACCGCTAGCGGTATCGTAAAATAACTTTTTAATTTTTATAGTACACTTTTATCTTTTAATTTAGATACTAAATTAGGCAATGGTTTTAGGCTGAATGTAAAAAAGAGGGGCACGCATGCGCAGTTTGAATTGTGAAAAAAATAGTGCACGCATTCGTAGTTTGAATTTAATTTTCCGCTAAAGAAAACTAATTGTTTTCTTTCTTACCGAGCTACTTTGTTTAATTTTAATTGTTCCTATGAGTGAAGATAAAGTAGTGTATGCAACTGTATACAATTAGGCATTAAAACACTCGTGTGACAAACCACACTCATGTTTTACTTATTATGTATCAGTTACATAAACTACTATTATACACTCCGTGATGGCTACGAGACGGGATTAAAAAGATTTTGTAGAACACTATAAAGCTACATTTTTATAAAGCTAGCGGTAATCCATAGTTTTTTAGCATTGGTAGAACAATTAAACTTTTTTTTAACTAGCTAATTTATGTCCCACTGCTGGGCAAAAGCCTCCCCTAATCCTCTCCACTCATCTCTGTCCTTCATCTTTTCCTTCCAGTTCTTATCGAATCCCTTTCGTCATCCGACCTCATCAGACAATCTCGTTCTTGGTCTCCCTCTCTTCCTATACCCATCGGCTGGAATCCAGTGTGTTAGGTTTTGAGTCCATCTTTCTGTGTGCATACGACAGACGTGGCCCGCCCAATCCCACTTTAACCTGATAAGAATACGTTGAAGAGTATATCTAGTTAATCATTATAGAACTGTAAAACTAGTGTTATTCGTATATTCGGGAACAATAATACCATTTGGTCATAGAATTACCCACAATATCCTAACTATCCTAATCCGAGTAAATGCGAAAGTGAGTCTGTTTGTTTATTTGTTTGTTACCTCTTCACGCTCTATCTACTAAACCAATCTTCCTGAAATTTCGCATACACAAGTACGGAGAAGGACATAGGGTACCTTTCATCCCGGGAAAAAGCACTGTTCCTGTGGAAAAATCACGCGGGCGAAGCCACGGGCAAAAGGTAGTTTTTCATAAAGCTAGTGGTAATAAATAGTTGCATAGGTAGACCAATTAAACTTGTGAGTATAAAACTTGCGTAAGGTCCAGTAAAGAACTGTAAAACTAGTTTCGTTCGTTTATTCGGAAACAATAATACCATGAGATGAGTGTAGAGGAAGCAAGAGAGATCTGTAAAGATCGTAGCAGGTGGAAATCGCAAGTCTCTGCCTACCCCCACGGGGAAAAGGCGTGATAATATGTATGTATGTATAATAGCATTGGTCATAGCATTACACACAATATCCTAACTATCCTAATCCTAACAAATATTATAAATGCGAAAGTGAGTTTGTTTGTTTATTTGTTTGTTACCTCTTCACGCTCTATTTACTGAACCAATCTTCCTGAAATTCCGCATACACATAACCAGAAGTACTGAGAAGGACATAAGATACTTTTCATCCCAGAAAAAGCACTGCTCCCTTGAAAATTCACACAGGTGAAGCCGCGGGCAAAAGCTAGTTTACAATGAATAAATAAATTTAAACTTACATTTTACATACTACAGACAGACGATTATGTATGTATGTTTAATGGCCGATCAAAAGCGCCATATTGTCAGTATGTACTGTCTGCATCTCGGGGTTCCGTTCCCGTAGAAATTTCGGGAAAAAAGTACTATTTGCGATAATCCAGGATTTATTGTACACGTGTACCAAATTTCATAGAAATCAGTTAAGTAGATTTTGCGTTAAAGAGTAACAAACATCCATTTATCTATTCATACGAACTTTTACATTATAATGTAAAGGAATGTAGATGTTTATAAAATTTTTATACAAATCTAAATACCTATGTTTTAATGTTCTTTGGATGATATACTCATCCGTCATGATTTCACAGCTAAACAAAATAAGTTGAAGTGAGGCATTAAGTGATATGGATAAGGTATTAAAAGTACATTTTACATGTTCCCTGAAATTCCCAAGGTAGTGTATTGAACTACTGAACAATTTATAATGCTTGCTATATAATAAAGCTGTATGGATCAAGTGGTTAAGTAAGGAGGTACGCCTCCTGTTGCTAGGCCCCAGGTAGGAATTCTTTTAAGACCACCAAATTGCTTGCAGTGAAAAAATAAACACGAGGAGAACTGCACTCAGAATGAATTTGATTAGCGTGAATTTGTTAGCACTGTGTGAAATGGAGAAGGCAATGGAAAACTACGAAAAGAGCCTATCGCTTTCTCAAAAAGTCAGCAACGCATCAGTGACCTTCTTAGGGTCGTTGGTGTCTATGGACTGCGGCGATTGCTGACCATCAGGCATCCCGCATGCTCGTTTACCTACTATTCTATATATAAAAAAAAAAATACCTACTAAATCAAAATTCCAATAAAGTCTTTATGTATGTTTGGTTCCACGTAATAAGACCAATAAGAGCTCTTAAATAGGAAGAAGAGGACAGTAACAAAAGTTAGTCTCAAACACTTTGGCGTCCACCCGTCTGTTCAGACTTTGTAATATTCATTGAGTTCTAATGGAAATATGAATTATTCCGTTCTTACGACTTCCAGACTTGGGAACTGTGATAATAACGGGTGAGGTACTGCGGGCACTCATTTTACTTGGTTGATACCGCGGCTTCGACCGCGTGAATTTCCCATGGGAACAGTGCTTTTTCCCGGGATGAAAAATATCCTATTTCCTTCTCCGTACTTCCAGCTATGTGTATGCGAATGAAAAAAAATGTATGGATACCTTTCATCCCGGGAAAAAGCACGGTTCCCGTGAGTAAATCACGCGGGCGAAGACGCGAAAAGTATCTTGTCAATTTTTCAGACAACATTTCACCCCAATTGGGGGGTTGATTTAAAAAAATGGCCTATGTTTTACCTCGGGTTTTTAACTATCTCTCTTTAGTCGTTTTCCTCATGACTGAGGGTCGTGGTCATTATATGAAATGAAACACACACAACGACTACCTTGGCAATTTTAATGGAGTGGTTTGCTATTGCCTTCTCCATTTCCCACACTAGCTGATAATCATCAACCAGAGTGAAGTTTTTACGATGTTTTCCTTCACCGGATGCAAGTGGTGGTAGATGAAAACCAACATAGGTACAGGTTACCATACAACAACATAGGTACATGACTCAGGAGTCCTGAGTATACTAACTCATGTACCACGAACAGGATTCGAACCTGGGACCTTTGGGGCCACAGGCGAGCGCCCTACCACTCGGCCACCAGACCGCTTTGCTTAACTATATTCATCATTATTATCACATTTGCAATGCTGCAGTAGAGTTTGTAGTTCTATTTTAATCTATCTGAACATGTTAACATTGCGACATCAGTAGGGTATTATTGAGGTTTTCAGAACAAGTAGTTTTCATCAGCTCGCGCTCATTTCATTCGCTCGAGCTGATGAAAACTCCTTGTTCTGAATACCTCAATAATACCCTTTAAACGATAATTGGGAAGATCAGTGTTACAAAATTTTTCACATACTAAAAAGGAACGCTAAAGAACCTTAGTTATTGTATTTTCTTGTATCAAAAAGCTCACGAAATTTTCTAGACGAATCACATCGAACGACATGTGATTAGATGGTTAATGTTTAAAAGAAATAACAGAACTAAATACAATTAGCTGTTGGATTTCTTTGTCTGATAATGTATAAAAACAACGATATTTCCCAATCCTTCTTATTCGTTTGAAGGCATTCTTCTTAATCACTAGAATGAAATTTGTTAAGCAAACTCAAAATCTAAAGTTAGATAAGATTTGTCCTGATCCAAAAACAGACATTCAACGTCATGGCACTCTTTTGCCAAACACAATAAGATGTTTAATATGTGGACCATCAAACTGTGGAAAGACAAATGTTATAATAGGTCTTCTCTTACACGAAAATGGCTTGCGCTTTAAAAATGTATATATATTTTCCAAAACTTTGTACCAACCTAAATATAAATATTTAGAGAATGTTTTTAATTTAATTCCAGATATTACATTTGCCAAATATCAAAGCAATGAACTCATACTAAGCCCACATGATGCGAAACCATATTCAGTGATAATATTTGACGATGTTGCATGTGAGAACCAAGCCAATATTCGTGATTATTTTGCAATGGGAAGACATAAATTTATTGACTGCTTTTACATAAACCAAACATATTCAAAAATCCCGAAACAGTTAATTAGAGATAATGCAAATCTACTTATAATATTTAAACAGGATGATATAAATTTACGTCATATATACGATGAACATGTTAACACTGATATGACATGGTCTGACTTCCGAAAAATGTGTTCAACAATATGGAACGAGCCCTATAACTTCTTGGTAATTAACAAAGATTGTTCGAAAAATAATGGTTGTTACAGAATGAACTTTGATATATACGTATCCTTTGATAAATGAGTTCATATATAATAAAGGATATCAATAAAATTAATCATAATAACTTTAATAACACAACTTGTACGACGTTAGTTCAATAACATGGAAAAATAATTAAAAACGCAAATAGTACAGGTGGCCGAAGTTGTTAAAAAGAAAATCAAAGATATGCGATCTTTGGAATCTCTAAATGAAAATATTTTAGAAAAAGTATTTAAACTTGTCACAAATCCTCTTAATGAAATAATAAATAGGAAAAATTCAATTTTGATTTCAAAAGAACAATCTGATGATGATATGTTGGCATCTAAACAAAGTAGTCCCGAATCATATTTCAATAAAACTCTTAAAAGAAAATCATCAATTAGCTTCCATGAAGAACAAGATAATTCTGATGAAGAAATTGGTAATGATGAAGACTGTAGTCAAGAAAACATTAATGATTTATCATTTAAAACCATTGAATCTACATCGAGTCCTTCTAGAAATGATACAGATTGGTCGCTTACCTCCGAAGTATTCGAAGACGTTCCATTTGGTGTTCGAAGAGATCGAGGTAAACTAATGATGGGTGTATAAAAATGTGTATTGTAAAGTGGACTGCGAACTTTGAGGGCTGGTCAATTAAAATCCGAGAAAGCTGGAGGACACGTTTAATGCACATAAAGGCACACACGGAAGAGGCCATGTAACAAAAGTGTTGCTATATACAAAACATGAACCTTGTACATAGACAACTTTACATAGACAATAATAAAATCTTAAAATTAGTGTTGGGATTTCCAACATGCTGCCCGGGGGATTGAAATGTTATCAATAACAAAGTCTGACAGATATTAAATATAGATGCCTTATTGCAATTTACATAAATGCATATACACTAAACATTATGTTCTTTAAAAGATTGTTCGTACTCAATACATATAAAGAAAAGGAACAAGCGAATAACTAATGAACTATATTCTTAAATTGAACCAGTCAAACATACAGTTTCATATATAAATATACTGTTATACTCATAGGCCTAGTATAATACTGTATTATAAATCTATACATCAAAAGTAAAACTTTCTTCTTACTGACTTTATTGTTTTACACAAACATTTATTTTGAAAAGTAAAACATGTTATATTATTTGGAACCAAATTAACAACAGTCAATTATATGTAAAGATTAAGTAATAGCGATTAATGTGTCATACTAACCTAAATTAACATGACCATAAGCGCAAAACAAAAAAATAGAAAATAGTAGTTTTACATAACATTGTCTTTAGATTCAATGGGTAAAACACTGATTTTTACAATAGATCGCTTATGAGTTCTGCCATTTACAGTTTTTACTTCAACCACTCTGACCCTATTGTCACGCCCAGGAAAGACCTGTGTGACTCTGGCCATTGGCCAATACATAGGTGAGGTGTCATCGTCCCTCAAAATTACTAACGAACCTACTTTGACATTAACCTGAGAATTTTTCCATTTTGGACGTGACTGTAACATATTCAAATAGTTTTTACTCCATACTTTCCAAAAGGAATTTCTGATACTAGTACATAATTTCCAAAATTTCAAGTTATCATGCGAATGCGATACATTAGGTTCTGGATAGCTGTTTAAGGCATCTCCTATGATAAAATGACCTGGCGTGAGATAAGAAAAATCATTCACATCTGTTGACAAAGGCATGAGCGGTCTACTATTTAATATAGCTTCAATTTGACATAGTACAGTGTTTAACTCTTCATATGTTAACAACATTTTTTGAACCACTCTCTTCAGATGGAATTTCATACTCTTCACTCCCGCTTCTGCCAATCCTGAGAACGTAGGCGAGTAGCAGGGCAAGAAGTGAAAGGTTATGTTATTCTGTGATGAAAATGTATGAATTTCCCTCCGATGATCTTTAGAGTTTTGTAACTTATACAAATCATTCAACCGACTACTTGCACATTTAAAAGTCGATGCGTTATCACTGTAAATATCTGTAGGCAAACCTCTGCGTGATATAAACCTTTTAAACAAGCTAGAAATGTTTCTGTTTTTAAATCTGATGTTAATTCTAAATGTATTGCCTTAGTGGCAAAACACACAAACACACACACATAAGCTTTGGTTTGCAGAGCTTTTCTCATTCTAGATTGCCTAATCATAATCGGGCCAGCAAAATCTAATCCGACCTTTTGAAATATTCTACAAACATTTATTCGATCATGAGGCAATGAGCCCATTAATTGCTTTGCGGCATTGGCTTTCAATTTAAAACAAACAATACACTTATGTATGACTTTCTTAATCTGTCTGATGCCATGAACAATCCAGAATTTTTGATTTATTGTTGACAGAAGTAACCTCGGCCCTGCATGGAGACTTTTAATGTGCTCGCTTTGAATAATTAATTCTGTGATACGAGAATCTCTAGGTAAAACAACTGGGTGTTTTTGAGAATATGGAATAGATGCGTTTTCTAAACGGCCACCTACTCTTACTAGACCTCTGTCATCAATAAATGGGTACAATGGCTTTAAATTGCCTTTTACAATTTCATTCTTACATTTCAAATCACAAATATCATTTCTCAAATGTATTTGTTGTTCATATTTAACAATTAAAAACAATGAATCATTTAATTCCTTACTTGTTAGATAGTTTAACCTATTTTTAACCATTTTCGGCTTTGCATTCTGAACAAAACGTAGTATGTAGGATAATATACGTTGCATTTTATTGATATTAGAATATTTATAAAGAAAATCTAAACATAAAGGCGTTTCGTTTGAGACAGTGCAGAGCATTGCATGGGAGGATGCAGAGCTGACCTTGACCTCGTGTAAATTCGAAGGAGGTTGTGACTCGATTAAGTCAGCTGGTTTATAATCGCAAGTGTTAATAGCACTTGAGCCTCGCCACCACAGCGGGTGACTCGACAATTCGTCTGGCATTATGCCTCTACTTAAACAATCTGCAGGGTTCTCATCTGAACTAATATAAGACCAAATGTAGGAAGATGTAAACTGTGAAATTACCCTTACTCTGTTTGCCACATAAGTTTCAAGCTTAGCTACATTGGTTTTAATCCATGCTAGTACAATCTGTGAATCTGAATACAAAATAATGTTGTCAATTTTTAATTTAAGTTTGAGAATGTTATGCACTCTAGCGACCAGCTTTGCAAGCAACACTGCGGCGTTAAGTTCAAGTCTTGGTATGGTTAAAGTTTGCCTTAATGGATTCACACGTGACTTTGAACAGAGTAAAGAAACTTTCACATTACCCGAGTCATCCGTGACCCTCAAGTAAACACAGCAACCGTAGGCTGTGGAACTGGCAGCATCAGCAAAACCTATGATGTGAACAGAACGTGCATTGCTTAAGTTTATGTAGCGTGCTATTGCAATTGGTGACATAGATAGCAGGCTTTTGTAAAATTCACACCATGCGCCAAGTAAATCGTCAGCTGGTTGTTCATCCCAGCCGATATGTGCCTGCCATAGCTTTTGCATAATGACCTTAGCCTTTACCACCACGGGTCCAGCTAAACCCATTGGATCATAGAAACTTCCAATGAAACTTAATATATCACGTTTAGAAGCGGGCATGACAGAGTCCGTGTTTGGGCATGAAAGCATGAATGAATCTGTTTTTATGTTATATTTAACTCCTAAAGCTTTCAATGAAACATTATTTTTCTCTAAATCGATATCATCAAAATGCTGAAGCGATTTTGGTATGTTTTCTAAAAGAAGTGGATCATTCGAGTACCACTTATGCAAATAGAATCCTCCAATTTCTAAAAGACTACAAAGCTGTCTCTTCGATTCAATTAATAATTCGGGAGAATTTTGAGAAACGAGTGCATCATCAACATACATTGAATTTTCAATAATGAACGCAGCTAAAGGAAATTGTTTCTTATACCTATCTGCCAACTCTTTCAAACATCTTGTGGCCAAAAAGGAAGAGCTTTTGAGACCGTACGTAACGGTATTTAATTGTATACACTTGACATCGTCCTTGGGGGTGTCCCTCCAAAGGATATTTTGTAAAGATCTATACTTTGGATCCAACAAAATTTGCCTGAACATTCCTTTTATGTCAGATATAAAAATATATTTGTCAACTCTGAATAATAACAAGATGTCGACTAAATCTTTTTGGACTACAGGACCATTTAATTGTAAATCATTTAGTGACACTTTATTGCTGGTCTTCATCGAGCCACTGAAAACTACACGACATTTCGTGGTTTTTTTGTCAAGCCTGAGTACAGGATGATGTGGCATGAAATACACAGGATCTGTAGAAAGGTCATATTGATTGATATCTATGATTGTGCCATGGCCTTGTTGTATGTAGTCATCAATGAATTCACTATAAAGTTTGAAAAGAAATGAATCTTTTTGAAGCCTAGCTTCTAAATTATAAAACATTTTCAATGCTAAATTAAAAGAATGACCAAGTGTTTGATTGACAGACTCTAAAGGTAATTTAAGTGGTAAGGCAACTTGAAACTTTTTGTTTTTTATATCTAACATAACCGTGTCACAAAATAACTTCTCACAGGCCTGATGTTCAGGCAAACTTTCAGGAAAAAATTCAGGAACGCTTTCAGCTTTCCAAAATTGGGTAAGAGTTTCATTAAGGGAGTCATCACATTTGTTACAAAATAAAGAGGTTACCGGATGTGCATGCAAAGCAGTAGGAACTGATCCCGCTATGACATAACCAAATTGAGTGTGTAGAACTGGTAGCTTTGTAAACGTGCCCTGGTTGCCAGCATCCTGCACTAAGCCGTGGATGTCACGATGCTCAGGCGGCAGCAGCAACTGGAAAAACACATCAGCACCCAGTAAGATATGTATCACACTTGGTATGTTGAAATCATTATCTGCTAGTGGGGCATTCAAAGGTAAATGTATGTTTTCTAAAGTAATTTTAGTTTGTGGGAGTTTTGATGTAATTTTATCTAGTTTATGACATGTGACTGAAATACTGAAGTCCCTAACGAGAGAATGCAACTCGATATCAATGCTTTCCCTTATGTGACTAGTGGTGTTGCCAATACCTATAATCGGAGCCTGTATTTTCTTGGTTTTTAAATTCAATAAGCCAGCAAGCTCATTCGTAACAAAAGATAATTGTGAGCCGCTGTCTAAAATCGCCTTGACATGGTAAATCATGCCATTACTCGCAACAACCTTTACTCGAGCTGTGGGCAAGAGTATCTGCTCAGAGCCAGATTTTGAAAATAATGTCACTGGAGACTGAGCCTCGTCCTGATGTAGTAAGGTGTTGTGCCTTTGCTTGCAACTGTCACATTTAAAGAAAAATCTGCATTTATTGCTGTGACTATTGAGGCATATCTGGCAAAGTTTGTTGTCAGTAACAAACTTTAATCGGTCCATAGCTGGTTTAAGTTTGAACTGTGGACAATTAAATAATTTGTGAGCGGACTTACATAGTATGCAGACTGGAGGCGAAGACGGCTTCTTCATCATAGTTACCGTGTGTACAACCTTGGGGCTTGTTGAAGGGTGTACTTGTCGCTCTGCATTCTCCAATGCAAGTGCTCTGTTGTCTAAAAAGGTCAATAAACAATTGATTGTTGGTTTATCTTTTTTAGACAATTGAAATTCCCTACTGCAAATGACATCCAACTTTCTGGTCAGAATGCAAAGGATAATTGGGTCCCAACTAACAATATCGTGACCTAAATTTTTTATAGCAGCTAACTGCTGTTTTATTGTAGATAAAAATTGACGTATATTGCTCGCAGTTGACCTACTTAAGTGAGGCATATCTAATAATATTGAGATATGGTCATTTGTTATTTTATAATTGTTGTTATACCGATCATTAAGAATAGACTTGGCTTGTACATAACTATCTGATACCAAAGGTAAGTTTTTGACGAGATCTAGAGGCTCATCTTGAAGAAAACTACGTAAATAGAACAGCTTTTGTACATCTTCCATTGAAGTATTTTTGTCAATGAGTGCATCAAACAGACTAATAAAAGGTTTGTACTCTGAATACTTGCCTGTGAATATTGGCACGTTAATTTGTGGAAGTTTACATTGTTGTTTCAAAGGCGGCTGCTGCGTTGATGGGGGCGGAGGCTTAACAGCCAAAAGAGTTTTAATTTTAGTGATAACTTCGAGAAACTTGTCTTCAACATCCGTGCAATCGCCGGCCACGGGATCTATGGCACAAATTTCCAAATTAATTTTGTCAAATTTATCGAATGTAGCACGTAGTCGCTCTTCTTTGACAATTAGGGCCTCGCGGCTACCATCAATCTTTTCAGTATTATCGAAGTAATTAAAGTGTTTAGTTAACGCACCTTTCAACGCAGCTCGCTTTCTCTGAAGTGCCGTTACGGCTTTACTACCAGAATCTGAATCCGGCATTTTGCAATTTTATCTTACTTATACTTAAGTTACAAATTATTTCTCAACACTTAGAAAAAACCGAAGAAATTCCACGATTGCACTTTCACTTAATCACTTAACACAATGGCGTGGCGTTGTTGCGTGGGCGTCAGTGGACTCGTTGGGCCAATGGGAGGGCAGCCTGCGGGGCGCAAAACTGATAACCGCAACGTCTAGCGCCGCACGGAGAACTTGCAGAAACAGCTCGACCAATTAGCGGCGATGATTGACACTTGGCGTCACTTATGACCACTGCGATTCGCTCACGGGGTAATCGCAACTTTGTGCGGGAATTTCAAAATGACCAACCAAAATGCGTTCTAGCATTGAATTCTTGCGTTTGTCACTTCCGGTGTACAAATGGCCGAATTGAGTGACTTTTTAATGATTTTGTTAATTGAATCAGCGTATAAACACTTTCTTAATTGAATGATCAGTATAAATAATATTTGTGTGTTTCTTATCTGCCTTTCCTCGATGGCGATGAACTTCCTCGGCGATGTTCAGCGGTTGGCGTGTTGGCGTCAATGGCGTCTAGTCTTCGCAACACCAAATTACTGCTCAAAACACCTTTCCTGCTTGATCTTCGCGCAGCTATTTCTCGGCTCCTTACCAAGGACCATGTGTAAAAATGTGTATTGTAAAGTGGACTGCGAACTTTGAGGGCTGGTCAATTAAAATCCGAGAAAGCTGGAGGACACGTTTAATGCACATAAAGGCACACACGGAAGAGGCCATGTAACAAAAGTGTTGCTATATACAAAACATGAACCTTGTACATAGACAACTTTACATAGACAATAATAAAATCTTAAAATTAGTGTTGGGATTTCCAACAATGGGTACATCACGAGTAAATATTAAGGATAATACTATACAAGTAGCGGGCAAAGTGTATGAAACAACACCTGGATTGAGGGAACTATTGTTCAAAAAAGTTCCTACTTTAAACTTGATAACAGAAGACGATTGTAAAAATTATAAAATTATGCTATTAGAAACAAATGCTCATCGCCGAGATTATGATCCTAATCTGCCCATCAAAACGAATAGGGGGAGAAAATACTTAAGAATAATTAAACCACTCTTCAAATTACGTAAGCCTTCAACGTCGTCCGTTTCTAATAGTGTGAGTGAAGGAGATGGTCTAATTCTCATAAAACTTTTTTTCAAAAAAGTGAACCGACTTGCATCATAAAACTTAAAATCATAAAATAACAATAAAGAAAAATGTATTAGCATGCTACCTACTGAATGAGGTGAAGTCGGTGCCAAGTGCAGGACTATGTAATTGTTTAGGTAGGCATTTTGTATATATTAAATTCTAATGTTAATTTAGATTATTTAATATTCAATTTGGCACCGACTTCACCTCATTCAGTAGGTAGCATGCTAATACATTTTTCTTTATTGTTATTTTATGATTTTAAGTTTTATGATGCAAGTCGGTTCACTTTTTTGAAAAAAAGTTTTATTTTATCATTTTTAGTGCTTCTACACCTTTTCATTTTCTTTAATAAAAACTTAAACTTTTCTTTCACTGGTGGCCGAAAATAAAGAATTAAGAATTCGAAACTTTTTATGTCAGTTTGATTTGAAATGTCAGAACATGTCAAATTGTCTATTATTTTTGGCACATAAATAGACCGTGAGCACGCGATGACCAAACCTTCCTTATTTTAAAAATGCTGAATGTTTCTTTGCGTGGTATATACGGATAAAAAATATTAGCGACTAGGTAAGAAGTTTGGATCTTAGTTGCTTATGCAGGTAATATGCATAGCAAGGATGATTTTTATAGGTATAAAAAGCACCCTTGGGGCCTTCCAAAGTAATATTAAATTCATATTTTATAATAAAACAAATATAACTATAATTTAGTAAAGTTACAATGTCTAACAGGGGTTTATATCTGCACCAATTGCCTGGCAATGGATGGCTTGATTTCTTATATTATTAGGAATAAAATCTTTAAAAAACTTTACTAAGGAAATTGAGTTACCACTTTAAATGTTATTGCTACAAATAATCTGCCTAAGTAATCATGATCCAACTTTTATAGTCGCTAATCGCTATGTTGGGAACATACACAAAAAATCTTTAGTTTTAATAAAATAAGGAAGGGCATGCTATCGCGGGCTTTTGCTCTATAATGCAATGTTGGTATTTTTATATTTTGTTAGGTATCTTTAAAATTACCGAACAGATTTAGACGTGTTTAAAATGGGACCAACTTGGGTATATATCATTACGAATATAAAAACAATTTCGGAAATCAGTCCACTGTAGGCGGAGAAATCGGCGAACATACATAAAAAAAAAACATACATACATCGAAACATATAACCTCCTCCTTTTTTGGGAAGTCGGTTGAAAAAAAAGGTAAAAAAGGATACTGATTATGTCTACTGGAATGATCCTAATGAACTTGTTGAAAGACTGAAATTACTGATAGCTTCCAAAGAAGCTGGCAACACTGGACTTGATAATGAGATAATTTCAATTATTGAAGAATTGCAAGAAAGTGGAATTATAAATTGACGTTCCAATTATTAAATGTTTTATTTGGGATTTAGTCCTTAACTTATCCAGATCTCACTCATCTCAATTAAAATGAATATTGATAAATTTGGTCATCATGTTCATAAACGCTTACGACTATCTGAAATGCTTGACTTTACTGATAAATATTTAGCTAAAAACGAAAACGGTAATTATGATTTGCAAAAATCACGATTAACTGGCGTTAAACTTCCAGTGACACCAAATGATGCGGCAAGTAAGGAGTACGTGGATAATAAAAGCGCTCCTAATATTTCAAAAGATGAAATGGTCAAAATTGTGAATACAATAAAAGCAGATATCCAATCTTATTTTACACAGTTCGAAAACAAATTTTGTACAAAAGAGTACGTTGATAAATCAATTCTTAAATTGCAAAATGTCCAAAAAGCAGGTGGTAAATGAAATTCATAAGCCAGCGCGTAAAAATTTTGATCGACGTTCTGTTATTTTAAAAGGAATAGATGACTTATGGCAAGCTGACTTGATAGATTTAAAATCATTAAAACAATATAATAATGGGTATACTTATATATTAGTAGTAATAGATTGTTTTACGAAATATGCATGGACATATCCATTGAAGTCCAAATCTAAAAAAGAAGTTACTTCAGCATTTGATTTTATAACAACAAAGAGTAAACGCAAACCAAAAAATTTGCAAACTGATATGGGAACAGAATTTTATAACGAATCATTTCAAAAACTAATGAAATATTTAAAAGTCAATCACTATTCATCATATTCAACCAAAAAAGCATCAATAGTGGAACGGTTAATAAGAACTTTAAAAAGTAAATTATACAAACGTTTTCATTATAACAGTAGCTATAAATGGCTCAACATTTTAGAAAATGTTATAAGAGATTATAATATTACCATACATAAAGTAACTAAATTTAAACCCATCGATGTAAACAAACAAAATGAAAATGAAGTAAGAAACAATATTCTGAAATTTCAGCACAAATGTAAAAACATTTTGACACCTAAATTTAAGAGAGGTGAATTTGTTCGAATAAGTAAATTCAAAGGTAGTTTTGAAAAAGGTTATACACCGAATTGGTCAACTGAAATATTTACAATTAAAACTATTAATAATACCAATCCGGTTACTTATCATATACAAGATGCAAGAAAACAAGATATATCAGGTTCGTTTTATCAAGAGGAGTTGCAAAAAACAAATCATCCTAATATATATTTGATTGAAAAAATTATCCGAAAAAAAGGAAACAAGGTATTTGTAAAGTGGTTAGGACTAAGTGATCAAGAAAATTGTTGGATTGATAAAAAATCACTTATACACTAATATAAAGAAAATAAATCTGATTTTATGTCATTTCACTCGAGGAGATGCAAGGAGGAGGACTTGTTAATAATATAATAAACCATCTACCATTTGAGTTACACTTGCCAGGATATAATTATTGTGGTCCAGGAACAAAACTGAAAGAAAGATTATTACGAGGGGACAAAGGAATTAACAAATTAGACGAAGCCTGTAAATATCACGATATTGCATACTCAAATTTTTCTGATTTAGACAATCGGCATAAAGCGGACTTAGAACTGATAAATATGACTCAAAAGCGATTGAAGTCCAAAGATGCAAGTAAAAGTGAAAAACTAGCATCATGGCTGGTCAACAAAGTTATGAAAGCTAAAGTTAAAACTGGTGCAGGGATAAAAACATTTAAAAAAATTATTTCCAAAATACGATCAAAGATAAAAAAATTCAAACCAAAAGACAACTTAACTGCTATAAAATATGCTTATAAAGCTGCAAAAAAAATGTGCCCTAAAAAATGTCATATTCGATTGCCTAGAGTTATACCAATTCCAAAGACAGGTGGTATCTTGCCATTAATACCAATTTTTGCTGGTTTGTCTGCGCTCGGAGCTTTGGTTGGCGGTGCAGCTGGCGTAGCCAAAACAATAAATGATTATAAAACAGCTCAACAAAATTTACGAGAGTCAGAACGTCATAATAAAACAATGGAGGCTATTGCTATTGGAAAAGGTCTTTATATCAAACCGTACAAAAAAGGAAATGGGTTATTCATTAAACCTCAAAAAAACTAATTGACAGGCTACCTAGACGTGCTCTTACAAATATCGATATTCTCAAACATAGCAAAAATATTCCATATTTTCGTGGAGTTTATATGAGAGATCAGTTGCCTAACAGACCCAAGGCAATAGAGTGCGGTGTTATTAACTTAGATAACCATAACAATGGTGGTACTCACTGGGTGGCCTATGTAAAAGTAAAAGAAATATGTGAATATTTTGATAGTTTCGGCGACTTAAAGCCACCTACTGAGTTGGTTCAGTATTTAAAAGGAAACAAAATTTTATACAATTACACTCGTTTTCAAAAGTTTGATACTGTTAATTGTGGTCACTTATGTCTTCAATTTTTGCAATCTTTTTGGAATAATCAGGATGTACTATATTAACTAATACTTTTGTGTATAACATCATTTGCACAATGTCATTCACACTATCTATAACAGGTAACAGCTCTGTTTTGTCCACAAACTATTCTCCTACTTTGCAACTCGAAGGAAACTATGAATGCGCTTTATTACACTTTTCAACTTTCAATACTATACCCAATGTCACTAAACTCAATAATAGATTTCATTATGGTGCTGATGAAATTATAGAAATTCCTGAAGGAACATATGAATTTCATGATATTTGCGACTTTTTGCGACTCCACATAAAAAATTGTGATATTACATTACAATGTAATAATAATACCCTAAAAACTACGATTTTTTGTACCAAAGACATACATTTTGAAAAGCATAAGTCTATTGGTGGTTTATTAGGGTATGGAAAAACGATATTAAAAAGCAATAAAACACACGAGTCTCTCCTGCCAATAAACATTTTGCCAACAACTGTGGTGCGAGTAGAATGTGATATTATCAGTGGATCGTACATTAACGGAAAATCGAGCCACATTATTCATGAATTTGCTCCAAATGTACCTCCAGGCTACCGATTAATTGAAATACCGAAAAATACAATTTATTTTCCTGTGAATAGAAATACTATTAACACTATTAATGTGCGAATTTTAGACGCGAACAATAAATTAATTGATTTTAGAGGCGAAGAGATACAGTTATATTTGCATTTAAGAAAATATGATCGAATACAATAAATATAGTACTCACAGTGGGCGAAAAGTTAGTATTGGACGTGCTATTCGAAAGACAACACATACTCGTGATAAGACTAAAAAACTGACTGCTGCCAACAAACATTTTTTGAAATTAATCGGTTTATTAAAATGAATTATTTAAATATAATAAATCCACTTGTTAATGATAACTCTATTGAGAGTATTGAAACACATTCGTATCAACCATATGTCACCAGCTTTAATAGAAATGACGAAATTAGAATACCAATTAATCAACAAGATTTATATGTACTTCCATGTGCTAGCACTTTGTACATAGAGGGCAGAGTCAATGTAGTTAAAAGTGCAAGCAAAGAAAAAGTACCAAGTGTTCTTCAATTTACTAATAACCCCATCCTTTACCTATTTCAAGATATAAGGTATGAACTAAATAGTGTCGAAATTGATAAAGTAAAAAATGCTGGAATAACAACTACTATTAAATCGTTAATATCAATGAACGATACAGAATCGAAAATGTCGAAGACTTGGGGATGGGATATCCACGGTACAAAAAGCAATACTCATGGTCATTTTTCTGCCTCTGTTCCTCTTAACAAGATATTAGGATTTGCAGAAGATTACAAGAAAGTGATTGTAAATTGCAAACATGAGCTTATTTTACTGCGAAGTAATACTAATATAAATGGACTAACTCTTAATGCCGGCGAGGAAGTAGATAGTATTGATATTCTTAAAATTGTGTGGCGTGTACCGCATGTTAAGGTGTCTGATAAAGAAAAGATAAATTTACTGAAAATCCTTGAGAGAGATAGAGCAATAGAGAGAGATAGAACAATTATGACGTCATATGTATGTGTGAAACGAATTTAGATAGTAATATTTTAAGTAGTGAATTTATAGATGACAGGTACACAGTTTTTCGCAAGGACCGTGATTTAAGCCTAAGTTCCAAACGTTCTGGTGGGGGAGTTTTGATTGCAATTAAGAAAAATATTCACGTTGTTAGGCGACCTGACTTTGAGACAAATTTGGAGGACATTTGGATTTCTGTCAAAGATTCACAAGGCAAACTGTTTAATATCGGTCTTGTTTATTTGCCTCCCGACAGTGCTGCTTCTGACTACCAAATATTCCTCGACAAATGCGCTGATAATACCTGTCTTAATCCCAGTCAAGAGACTAAGACAATACTGCTTGGTGATTTTAACATCCCCCTCTTGAAATGGTCTCCTGATCCTGCATTTCCATCATCATCTCGTCTCCAACCCAGCCATCCATACGATGCCAAGTCGTCCCATCTTATTGACTTTCTTCATCTAAGTGGCATGCATCAATATAATTATGTTCGAAATACAAACGATAGAACATTAGATTTGGTCATAACTGATATCTTAACATTATCTTTGTCAGAGAGCTGCCCATTATCTAACCCTGATCGCCATCACCCAGCAATTGACGTTGACATTGCATCGCATTTCACTACCGAGCAAATAAAGCCTAAGAATGCTTCTTTTCCCAATTTTCGAAAATGCGATTATGCTAAATGTTGCGACAGTTTGTCAAAAACTGACTGGCATGAAATTCTTAATAATAATGATGTGAATTTGGACGTAGAAATTTTTTATAATATATTAAATAAAACAATAAAGGCAAATGCCCCTATGCGACGAGTATGTCAGCGTGATTGCCCCGTTTGGTTTTCTGAGCCATTGAGGGCCTGTATTGAAGAAAAAATCGGGTTCACTCACGATATAAAAAATACAAAAACCCTAGGGATTATGATGAGTTTAAGTTGTTGCGAGAAAGGTCTAAGAAGCTTATGAAGTCTTGCCATGATACATTTGTGGGTAGTGTTGAGGATTCACTCCAAGATAGCACTAAATTGTTTTTCTCGTACGTAAACAGTAAAAAGTCAAATAATTCTGTACCCGTCACAATTACTTACGGTAATAAATCAGCTTCAGGTGGGTCTGCTGTCTGTGAACTCTTTTCTGAGTATTTTTCATCTGTTTTTGTGCCTTCGGATGGTCATCGATCACAAGTTGATAACACCAATAGCCACTGCTCTTATTCAATATCGCGAGTTCCCTTATCCCGAGAGGACGTTTACAAGAAGCTTATGGACCTGGATGTCAACAAGGGCGCAGGGCCTGATGGCATTCCTCCTTACTTTATTAAAAATTGCGCTTCTGCTTTGCTGACTCCGCTGCATATTATATTCTGTAAATCTCTCACTACTGGTATATTTCCTAGCGTTTGGAAAAGAGCTCACATAGTACCAATATATAAGTCAGGTGATCCAACAGATTGCTCTAACTACAGGCCTATTAGCATATTGTCCGCATTTGCGAAAATTTTGGAAGCTCTAGTGTATGACCATCTTTATCCTCATATTAAACCACTTATAAGCGAGGCACAGCACGGTTTCGTAAAGGGTAAGTCAACCGTGAGCAACCTTCTGGAGTATACGGATTACATTTGCAGAGTATTCAATAATCATGGTCAGGTGGATTCCGTCTATACAGACTTCCAAAAAGCGTTCGACAGAGTTAGTCACGACATACTTTTTGATAAACTTCCAAGCTGCAGGAATCCATGGAAGTTTGTTTAGATGGATCTGCTCATATATGGAGAGTCGTAGTCAATTAGTGACTTTAAAGGGATTCTGTTCAGAACCTGTTGCCGTGCCATCTGGAGTACCTCAGGGTTCCCACTTGGGTCCCTTATTTTTTATCGTCTACATTAATGACCTTATTCCTAGATTGCGTAATTGTACTTTATTATTTGCAGATGACCTCAAAATTTTTTCCACTATTAATACAGTAAGGGATTGTATTTCTTTACAAAGAGACATTAATGAGTTAGAATCATGGTGCACTACTAACAAAATGAGCCTTGGAGTCAACAAATGCTCTGTAATCACTTTTACTCGCAAGAAATCTCCAATTCTCTTCGATTACTGTGTTTGCGGTGAAGTTTTGTCTAGAAGGTCTGAAGTGAAGGACCTCGGTGTTATTTACGACAGCAATCTCAGTTTTAATAAACACTTTGCTATGATTTCGAAAAAGTGCAACCAATTGTTGGGTTTCATTCTTCGCACGGCCTGTAACTTCAAGCGACCCAGCAGCTTAATTTATCTTTTCAGATCCTTCGTGGTAAGTAGATTGGAGTATGCCTCAGTCGTATGGTCTCCACAGTATGCCGTATCGATTGACTTACTTGAATCTGTACAGAGACGCTTTCTTCGTTTACTTTCTAGACGTTACGGTTATAAAAGGAAACTTACGACGTATCAAGATCGTCTTGTATTTTTCAAATTGGAAAGTATAGAAAAGCGACGCTCGTTACAAAATTTTATACACCTCCACAAAATAATACATGCCCAGCTTTCAACCTCTTTGATATCGAGTGTGCACTTTAAGGTCCCTACTAGATCAGTTCGCATCATCATTCCCTTCTCCATAACTCCGTGTAATAATCATGTATCTTCTCACAATCCGATTCTTAGAATATGCCGTGAATATAATAACTTATACCGAAATTATAATTCGGAACAGGTACCTGACATCTATAGCTTATCGCTTAACACCTTTAAATACAAAATTCGTCAACTTATTCATTAAACTTACATTTATAGATATATGTATATTGTATATATTTTTCACTTAATCATGTTTATGCCATTTCAGTAATGCAAATCTCTTGTCCTTATTTCCTGCTTCATTAATAAATTGTTTGTCTTCATTAATTTATCTATAGAATATTGATTGGATATTCAGACAATACCTACTGGTCTTTATTCTACTTACATTGAAAAAATATATATTTTGTTGTTTCTTGTCTATCTAAGCATGCTGTGCGCACTAATTTCTTGGTTTTCCAACTTGTTATCGATACTTTGTAATGTATATATTGCCATGTTATGTTGTAAAACTGTTTTGTGTGCCAATAAATAAAATAAATAAAATAAAAATAAAATCCAATTAGCGTTCAGGAATTGGGATCTTTATGAATACCCTTTACTTCCCAAGACTACAAAACATACATGGTCCATAAAAACTTCATCTCAAATTGAAAAGCCTAGGTATGTTATCTTAGGTCTCACTGCAATCTGCGTGACGTAAGAGTTTTTTTAAACTCCACCTATTATCCGTATGAAAGTTATAATACCAATTTTGGTCATCATAATTTTGCATTAATATATGAGCAATATATTAACTTTCAACAGTCATACTACGGACGCGGATCAGGTTGCTTGTTGAGTCCTCAGGAATTCAGAGACATTGCACCTTTATTTGTCATAGATTGTTCTAGACAAAACGATACCATTAAAACTGGACCAGTGATAAATATTCGGCTTGAATTGGAGAGTGATAAAGAGATACCAGATCAAACTTCAGCTTATTGTTTGATTCTAAACGACTGTATTATTGAATACAAGCCTTTAAGTAATATTGTTCGCAAGATATCATGAGTTCTAATATTTATGATTATATCTTTGTCGATGTTCAAGGGTTCAAAGATGACAGTAATTACTTTATAATAAAAGAATTCGCTATTTCTACCGAGGAATTCACAGAAGTTTTTCTAATAAAACCTCCCTATTCATACTCATATTTAACTAAAGAAGAAAAAAGAGAGTACGATGGATTGAAGAAAATAGAGGTATCACATGGAGGGAAGGATATATCGACTACAGGGAATTCAAGAGAATAGTGAAGCCATTTTTAGAACATAAAACAGTGATAATAAAAGGGCTTGAGAAACAAAATTGGATAAGCGAGTTATGTAAAAGTTGTAATTTATTAAATATTGAAGATAGTGGATGTCCTAGCTTTTCTTCTTTATATAAAACTTATTGTCAACGTGAATATATGTTTAACTGCTTTAGTCATAAAAAAGAGTGCGCGCTTAAAAATGTAATTTGTATTAAAAAGTGGTATTTTGATCATTGTAGTAATCATTAGAAAGTATAACTGAATAAAATTGTATAAATCATTCAATATCTTTTATTTTAAAAGGAAAAAAAAATATTTTGATACCAACTTTAATCTATATATCACAGAATTAGTAAATTGTGATGTATATTTGTGATGATATTGGTTTGATCACGATGTTTTCCTTCACCGGAAGCTGCATGGTGGCTAATTATAATATAGTTTAGCGAAATAAGATTTGAACTCGGATCTCAATGATCAAGAGTATTGATTTCTAATCAAGAATCCACTAGACCACCATAGCTTCATTGCACCTTAACAAATTTAAAGATGACATGACGATATCAAATAGATATTATCAACGCCATCTACTGTATGGACATTAAATCAATATACATTAACTAATAAATTTTTGTTCAAAGAAATACTAAAAGATGGCGCTTACAGTAATTAATAAAATATTAACTTATTTAGCGCTATCTACATAAATCCTGTTAAATCATTAATAAGACAGTAGTAAAAATTATGTTATTGTAATTATTTAGTAAACAGCTAATAGATGGAGCTTCTTTTTTTTTTGTTTAGTTCCAAATAAGCTTTTGAATTTATATTTGTCTTTATTAGGTACTTAAATTTTAATATAAAACAATTTTAAATACGATTTTAAAGATGGACAATTAATAAAAAAAAAAACTTATATCATTTTATTTTTATTTAACGTTACTTACATTTTCTTTACACTTTTTATAGGAAAAACATAACACAAACTTAGCCTAACAAATACATTAAATTATCAATAATAGTCATTTGCTAATTTTTTTGCTATTTTATTTATTACATTTTCTGTTAGGTCCAAAATCTCATCTACAGAGTCATTTAATATATATCGGGCACTTAACACTAAATTTTCGATCACTTCACTTTGTAATGACGAACTAGCGGCAACAGGGTTACTTTCCAGATCGAATACTTGAATCTTGATGATTTTTTTCGGCTTCTGTCGTTCCTTTCTTATGACGTAAGATGAAGACGATAATTCATTTTTTTTTTCGTTCAGCATGTTGCGTTCGCCCAGCATCTTGTTCCAGTTGTCTCTTTCTTTTCTCGGCTGCTTTACTATTCATTTGCAGTGTGAAGAAGTCGTTGACTCCATCAAATGCATCTTGGCTGTCGTCGGAACAAAGTATGCAAGTTCGCTGTGATTCAGACATCATCTGCAAAGAAAAAAAATATTAGTATTGAAATAAAAAAATAAAAACGAATTGGAAAAAATATATTCAACATACTAAGTATACTTACAGTTATAAAAAGTGCAGTTACTTTGTTTAACACAGTAAATGTCCTGTGTGCTTTGTATTAAAACCTCAAACGAAATGCAAATGAATAATTCTACTCTAAATATAATATATGTTAAAGCACTTGCATCGTCAGCAAGCATTGAACGATCTCAGTCAGGTTTGGACATGAATTGTATGCATCACAATAACAGCACGTGTTATTGATTTTGTGTCAGCATATATGGTTTTAATACAATTACACTATGAGTTTTTAGTTTATATATAGGTTTCTAAAAAAAATAAATAAAACAAGTTTTATTATTAAGATAATATTTATTAATACATTATAACTAAAATATTTACATGATACATATTCTCAATATCCACTTATTATTATATTATATTTTTTATATATTATTTTTCATGAATAATCCATTCTAACAAGTAATATTCTTAAAATTAAAACTGTTAAAAAAAGCTTGATTTATGTCCCCAGGCTATTATTGATATTCTGTCTTTAAGAATAATACGCTTATCATCATTAGAGGACAGAGCAAACTTGTTTACAGTTTGGGTAAAAATCTCATGTTTTATTGACTTAAAAATAACATTTTTTCTCCGTAACAATTTATTGTGTATTAGAACTTCATTGTAGTCCTTCATATTCAACCTTTTTACTGCTGCCTTTTGGATTCCCTTTGCTTTTTTAACTTCACAATCTTCTGTTTTCAAGCAATATAGCTTTGATCGTAATCCAACATATTCTATTATAGGTTTACCAAAATTTTCATCTTTAAATAACCCAGGAATTTTTTTGTTTTTAGAAATTATACCGTACTTATTATTATCCTCGTAATTACTCGTGTCAAAATAAGATTCGAAACGATATTTTATATCTTTGTATATGTCTGCTGTTTCCACTGAATACAGGAAGCTATCAGTATCAGTGTAACATAATTTCAAGTTAGAACCATATGCAGGTTTCATTACTGAATAATGAAAATCATACATATGATTTTTAGATATTTCTAGCACGGAAAATCCTATATAGATGGGTTTATCTAAAACCACTGTATCAGGTTTCATCTGAATCGCTACAAAGTTTTCAGAAAATGTTGTCGAACTGTGAAAATTTAGACTTGATATTAATTGTTCTGCTCCACAGTACTTTTTTGTTTTATTATTGTTATCACACCATTGGTTGACTAAATAAACTTTTAACCTATTTTCTGTATTTTCTAAAGTTTTTCCGAAGATGCTATTGTTTAATAATTTGAAGAAGTCTTGTTCGAAAGGTGAATTAGCGTTTTGACGTAATTTAGTGTTTAAATCAATATACTGCTTTAAAAATGGGCTCTGTTTAAATTTTATTACCCTATGAATTTTTTTTAAAATCAATCCATGGCGCAAGCATGTTTTTAAATGTACATAATGAATATATCTAAATTTATCATACAAATCAGGGATCAATTTAGGTATCTTTGATCCAGGTGGTGCGAATTTTTGAGGGCAAAATGGAAGATCATTATGCCAGTCATGTAAGTCTTCTGGGTAATTTAAATCCACTTCTAAGATATAACCATACTTCGAGTCATTAGATACCTTAAGAATATTTAAATTTTCTATTTCAGATGTATTCAAAAATTCGAAATTAGAATGCGGTAAATATGAACACATTGCGTAACCATATAAATTATTGCAATCTATGTATAATAAATAGTTACTGGGAATTGATGGATCATAATTTGACAAATATTTATTGTTTGCCTTTGAATACCTATTGGGGCAAAGACAAACACCACCTCGAATACCTTTTTGAATCATTCTTATCATTTCCAAATCATCCATTAGTTCTAATTTAACTTTTGTTTTAAGTAACATTGCGTCAAAAGATAAAGAAGGGCTAGTGAGATAAAAAGCAGGGTCTAATTTATAGTTGTATTTGCAGGTTTTGCGAAATTTCTCGAAAACATCAGCCAGTAAAAGCACATCTGTCTTTAGATACAAATCAGTATATTCGCCCATGCTGTTTAACTGAAAAGTAGACCAAATTTTTTGAGCATGAGAGTAATCAGATTTGGAGATAATACTATCAGTACAAATATTGTAAAACAATCCCTTGGTGGCAACTTATTTTCTAAATAACAATCCCAATTTTTCATATATTCATACGGATATATACCTTTACGCGTTAAAAAGTTTAAAGTGTTCTTTTTCGGGAAAAATTTGATAAGTGGACAAAATCATTCTCATTTAAATTATCTGCGAGTTTTTCCAAACTAGTACCTAAAAATTTGAATGAATCAACAAAACGAACAGCTATATAATCCTGAACACCTTTTGATACTTGAAAAAATTTTGTGAATGATACATAATTTTCTTTTGTTTTTGCTATCACGCTTATCCTGCCAGGAGTTTCCCTAACTGTCTTATAAATAAATGACTATCGTATCCTGACAAGTTGTGGAAAAATATTGGAACAAACTTTGGTGAACGGAATTTCAAATTGCAATATGCATGGCTCGCTCCTCGAAACTTCCCTGTAAGGTGATTATGATCCCGAACTTTATCATCTAATAAAAGACCGTCACAAAGAAAACAATATTTAGATTTTTTGAATGTATCCTGTTCTTCTGAGGTTAATGGTGACATAGGAACAATTTTTTCAAAATTTTATATATATCCACCACATCTTTACGTATGTATTCAACGAATTTTTCAACACAATTTTGCCCGCGATATGTAACATATTTATTAAGAGACGTATCATAGGAACACACCACGTAATAAGCAAACGCAGCCGGTAAATGTTTTTGTAATGTAGTTGTGCAATTAGAATTGACCCCTGACTCATTCGGTTGTAATAAACATTCAAAGTCCGCATATATGATGAAAGGCACATCTTGCATCCTTTCATAATGTGTGAATTGGATAATACTACCAGGTTCAGGAAGCATTGTTCTTACCCCACCACACTGATGTTCACTTAATTTATCTTCACTGTAAAAAAAATTAAGACAGTCATCACAAAAGAAGATTTTATTACGGTGTTTAGTAAGCTGACTCTTAAGTAATTTGCTCAAGTCTTTAATTAAACAATAATGCTTACTTTCCTGTTTTTCTATTAACAACAAATTAAAGTGGTGTTTTTTTCTGTGTTCCGTTTTATACAGTGGTCCTATAATGTCAGAATTTTTGGCGAGACCATAAACATTAACACTTATATTTCGATTATTTTTTTCAAATATTTTGATATCCGAAAATCCCACTGGAAATGTCATATTTTCAATATTTAAAATATTGTTGAAGTGCGGGTAAGAACTTACCCTGTGAACATTATGTTTTACAGGGAATAATCCCGCTATTATACTCCACAAAAAACAGAATATATCATCATTTTTTATATTTACGCAAGCTCGCTTTGATTTGATAGATTTAGGCAATTCAATATATTTCGATGCTCTGGTAGGATTATATTTATTAATATTTACTTCTAAGTATAGACTTCTTAGATAAGCCCACCCACTGTCTTTTTGGTGAAACTCGTCTATTTTTGATGAAATACTTTCAATCACGCCTGAATAAATCTCTCCAAAATCAAAATATTTATGAAAAACTATGTTTTCTGTAGCAAAAGATTTAATTTCACATGTATCACTATTTGGAGTAGTGAACTCGGCAAACAGTTCGAAGTTAGCTTTAATAGAGTTAAAAGTAGTTAACCTAGCGAGAAGTAAATCGCTCACGCGTGCCCTTATCTTACTCAGAAAGTTTACAGGTGCACTAGTTTTGCCATCGCTATCGCTCGTGCTTACGTCACGTACCCGATACGAGGCAATGCGACTCCTAAACGCACTACTTACTTTATCGATGTCATCTGATAATTGTATAGAACTATTATTTTTGTGTTGTATACTTCGTAAGTGTGCCGAAAATATATTACTTTTTACAGAGATATCACATACTGTGCAATCTACTGATTTATTTACCATGATTATATAGGTATTTTATCGAAAATACTGTAAAGAATATTATTTTAAGTACCTATGTGAAAGTTTAGTGTTTATGAAATAGGGAACAGAAAAAAACCCGGAAGTTAAATAACTAAGTACTTCCTTACATACTTTTATCAAATATGTGTTATGTTATTATTTAATTGTTATTTGCTAAGAAACGTATTATTTATCAAAATGGTTTATTCATGAAAAGCTATAGCAATTACATTCAAAACTAAGAATAAAGTTAAAAACAAAGTTCTGGAAAAAGGTTAAACTTAAAAATCTAATAAGTCAAGTTAATAATATACCTAAGTACGTGTAATAATAAGAAACAAAGCGTCATATAGAAAATATAAGTAAGCTATACTTGAAAACAAAAATAAGACTTAAGTACATATTTTATTACAATTTCACACAAAAGAAAATTCGAATTAAACACAATATAATAAGTAAGTATAGATACCTCTCCGAAGGATCGTTGGGAATGCTCTTATTTTTTATTAAGGAAAAACATCCCTTCACCAGTAAATTTCTTCTTACAAAGTTTTACAACATTTTTTAAAGAGTTCAACTCGGGAGAATCCCCTTTCCCCTGATATTTTAAGGCAATAAGAGCTTTTTCCCACCGATCCCTCGGATTCACACCCTGAATATCCTGCACGTTATAAACTCTAATTTCAACAAAAACGTCACCCCTCAACGCAGCCGTCCGACGAGATACGCCATCCGCAACTCGTCGAGACAGTGAAGAAACTAAGGCTTCTTTATTTATTTCTTCGAGCTCGTCTTCACTACCAAGATCCCACCCGGAAGTTGAGATCTCTTGACAACCCCTTTTTTGTTTCGGTGGGTTTGACGCAGCTGCTTTTTTCCGCTTGGGTGCACTTTTCCTGTAAAAATAGTAAATTATATTAATTATGTGAAATTAGTACGTATACTATCAAAGTTATCTGGAAAATAGTTATTACATGAAAAAAAGTACCATATTTTTGATATTTAAAGTTAAAAAATACGTTAGTATTATATGTAGTAGTATTACATAATAGTACACCAATTAAAAGTTATTTTTAGTTAATTTTAAGTTAAATTTGAGGTTTAATTTACTTAATCTAGATTAGTTTCTTCTTTTATAAATTTAGTTTAGTTATTAGCAGTTACATAAAGTTATATCTAATGTAAGGTGGATACAAAATAACCGCAAACATTTTAAGTCCAGAATATTTTAACTAAGTAATAAATTAATACATACTTTGTTCCAATATCAGAGGCTGCCTCGTTATCGTCAGAATAAAAATCTCGTGCTCCAGCTGAGGTCTTGCCAGCTTTAGTTTTCTTGTACTCGTAATAATCAGATTCCGACCTGTAACAAAATATACAGTTGGTACTTAAATTATGGCAATTGAATAAGTACATATTTTCTTATCTTTAGTATAAATTATATTTAGTTTCAAACTGAAATAAAATAATAATTTCTAAAATAAATGTTGTAAAATAAATAACATTGAAACATCACATAACAAATTACACGTAAAAAAAGTTGAGAAATTCCTGAAATAAAAATAGATTATGTACCAAAAACATTAAAATAGTGTTAATAAAAAAGACTAAAATAGACTTACGTACATGATCCCAACACAATGTATCTTCAGTTTGTTGGTGTTGAACTAAGGTTAGCCAAACTCGAAGTCAGGAGATGACTTAGTTGACTGGTGATGCAACGAAGTGACACAGATTCCTCGTAGGATAGTCACAAAATATTTTAGTGTAAGAATTATATTCACCACATTGATTAAATATGTTAACTTTAGCTGACTTATCAATATTAGTCAGGAGTTAGAAACATAGTGGAAACAATTATACTGTAGTATATATAAATCATTCGCTTTTTATGATATCTTTTCATTTAGAATTTTGGCTATTTACTTAGTTCGGTTTTTAGTACATTTATAAATTATATTAATTATTCGCTACTAGCTTGTGCCCGCGATCTTCGTCCGCGCGTAATTTATGTATCGATAACTTAACTTTTTTTAAATCAGCTATGTAATTAAGGACACACAGGTACACCTATCTAGCCAGTTACATTCAAACCATCCAACCATGACACAAACACCTACAAAGCAATATTTAGATTAATTAAGAGTGTATCACGTCCGCGCGCCCGACCGAGTTTAGGTATTTGATAGACCGCAGCTGGCTGTGTGCAAGTCACACGCACACATCGACGTGAGATTGCCGCCAACCCGAAGTAATAAGTGACAGGGATCCGGCAAAGGATTTGTTGGTACCTATATATTTTTTTTTTCTTGCTTTACGGTAATGAATTCATACTAAAAATAAAATTACGACCATTTTCTTATGTAAAACATACTTGGCGCGACTTGGCAGTAAAATGGACACGAATGCCGCGACAGAAAATAGCATGACCGTCGTGCCAGGATGCTAAGATGTTAAACATCTGCCTGGCATCCCATGATCCCATGAAGGCCAATTTTTCGGAATGAGGTTTACAAAAATAGTATTTTTGGATCCAAGATGGCGGACAACTTTTTTTTAATTTTGCAATATGGGTATCGTTTCATAAGTGTTTCAGTGCGCTGATTACGACAATAACATTTATTTTGAGATCCAAGATGGCGGACAACTTTTTTTCAAGTTTACAATATGGGTATTTCGATGCGCTGATGACAAAAATAACATTTATTTTGAGATCCAAGATGGAGGACAATTTTTTTTTTCAATTTTGCAATATGGTTGACATGTTGTAGGTTTTTGGGGACGCTGATGACGAAAATAACATTTATTTTGAGATCCAAGATGGCGGACAACTTTTTTTGTCAATTTTACAATATGGGTATGTTTTTATAGGTTTTTCGGTGCGCTAATGACAAAAATAACATTTATTTTGAGATCCAAGATGGCCGGCAGTTTTTTTTTCAAGTTTACAATATGGGTATGGTTATATAGGTTTTTGGGGACGCTGATGACGAAAATAACATTTATTTTGAGATCCAAGATGGAGGACAGTTTTTTATTTTATTTTACAATATGGGTATCGTTTTCTAGGTTTTTGGGGACGCTGATGACGAAAATAACATTTATTTTGAGATCCAAGATGGAGGACAGTTTTTTATTTTATTTTACAATATGGGTATCGTTTTATGGGTTTTTGGGGACGCTGATGACCAAAATAACATTTATTTTAAGATCAGCGTCCCCGAAAATCTATTAAACGATACCCATATTGTAAAATAATAAAAAAACTGTCAGCCATCTTGGATCTCAAAATAAATGTTATTTTCGTCATCAGCGTCCCCAAAAATCTAGAAAACGATACCCATATTGTAAAATAAAATAAAAAACTGTCCTCCATCTTGGATCTCAAAATAAATGTTATTTTCGTCATCAGCGTCCCCAAAAACCTATAAAAACATACCCATATTGTAAAATTGAAAAAAAAAGTTGTCCGCCATCTTGGATCTCAAAATAAATGTTATTTTCGTAATCAGCGCACTGAAAAACTTATGAAACGATATACATATCACAAAATTAAAAAAAAAAGTTGTCCGCCATCTTGGATCTTGATTTAGATTTATTTTGATTTCGATTTATTACGATTTCTATGATTGCGATTTATTACGATTTCTATTTCATCAAAAATTGTCGGCCATCATTCATGAGTATGAAAATGGTACCTATATAAATTTTAAAAAGATTAAAAGTAATAAATATGTAACTCTGATCTACATTACTCTCTGCTGTCTGTGAATACATGAACACGCGAAAATTAAATGCCTCCCGAGCAGCAGAGCGACGTGGATTCCCCTTGACTCTTACCGGCAGACTGATTTTTCTTGGGCTTGGAACTCGTATATATTGAGCGATGGCATTGCCATACAAAAAATGTATGGGGAATTTCTTAGTGAATTGTTACGATATATAATATTTTTTTCGAGTTATTTTTCAAAAATCTAAAACGAGCAACTTGTAGCTAGTTTAATAAACTCGCGATTTAACATTATGTAGAAATTATAATTTGTGTTTTACATAATGATTTCGTTAAAGCCGTGAACCTTGTTTTTCGTATTTTTCGTGTTTTCTGGAAGGTATTTACGCAAAAATAAAAGGCAAAATATTTTTATCTGTCTCGTATAAGTAGTAGCAGTTATTTGAGAAGCCTATAGTACTATTTTTATTATCAATAATGATCTAGTTTTGGCACCAGGGTCAATTCAGTCTGTCCTGTTTTGGCTAAAAACGTGTGATGCAGGCTTAAGCTTAAAATATATTAGTAGATATCTTGATTTTATATTTTTTGTGATTGTTTTTCAACATTCTGGAGATATTAAACAGACATGATCAGATGTGATCTTTTGATTGAAAATTATTTTAAATTTAATCAGTTTCTAAATTATTCCAATGGTTTGTTACCAATGTTTTTCATATTCTTACGCTTTACGAGTCATAATGCCTATACAAATTTTGTATAATTTACAGTTTTAATAAAATTATAATTTTACAATCGCTTCTTTTTGATCAACAAGAACTTTCGTGCCACGACATGAACAAACACGCCGGCCACCTTTGCAGTAAGGCGGAGGACACACTGAAATCTTTACGTACATAATGAACAATAATTTTCAGTCTTTGATTTAGATTATACCTGACAAAAATTTATTACTTTAACAATAATAATATTAGATATTAGTTAAATTAATGTAGGTAGAAAATTTAAATAATGCAATATTGCATATATTGCAACTATACTACTTCAACCCATATCAAGTTTGCAATATATGCAAACTTGATATGGGTTGAAGCATTCAATTACTTATTCAATTCAAATAATTTCCAAAATATTAAATCGTAATTAAGACATCCAAACTAAATATATACTTACACATTTTTTGTCTCTCTTGATTGAAGATTTAATTACAGTGGTAAGTAGGTAGGTAGTTACAACTCAAACTAATAAAAGCGAGATAAAAATATTTTCATTAATGTCGAAGTTCAGACGAACTCATTGTGTACTCGGCTTTATTTACCACCTTTCGAAAAATATCCAGTTGTTCCTAAACTTTAGATCGCTCGAGTTCTCGACGGGTTTGATAGATATCATTAACGCTAAGCAACAAGTTTGACTAATTAAAATACATCCAGAGATTGAATCTAACCATAATATTCGTAAAAAAATACAAACGCGTAATAAACCTCTTTTAGCTTAAATATGTTTGGTCCATAATGTTCTACATATTTGTTATTGACAGAATGCTAAAGAATGGCACAAAACATATGTAACTTTTTTTTATTTATTATCATATAAAAGGTCTTACAAAACATTGAGTAGGTATTTACTTAGCATACCGAAATCACTAAGGTTTGAACTGTGCTCACACTTATGGTATCATAAGTCTGACTTATATTTTCAATACTATATAAAAAGTAAATATTTATTAGACTCATAATTGTATGTAATAATAAAAATATAAGTCGGATCGAAACTCTTTTTTTTTTTATTTTAGCTCGTTATGATCCTACAATTTTGAGAACCATTGTCTGTTTTAATACTTCAAAAAGAAGCAGAAGGTAAGAAGCATAATGTTATTTGCTAATTCCTAGCTTCATATTACACGACACATAGCCTACTCGGAATAACAAAACGTGAGACTTTATAATCGCATACTTTGCAAAATTGGCATCATAGTGCATGACTAAATTAAACGTGTTTCATGTTTATCGATAGTTATTAGGTTCGATTAATACGAGTACTTGGGTTTGATAAGAATTATTTGATTGAACACTCGATTGATTTAACAAAAAATCTTTATGTAGAGTTCATATACTTACCAATGTTAAAAATGAATACTTCGTTATTACTTTTTCTCGATATTGAATAAAACTGATGTATGACTTTATAAGTATTTTCAAGAATTATTCTTCAATTGGGACATAATATAAAGACACAACTTTATAGTTTTCCATTATTGTATATTATTTGATGAAATACTTTAGTTATACATAATATCATATCTTAAATACATACTTATTGCAATAAAAAAGATTCGTTATAATAATATTTTTTTATCGATATTGAAAGTCACGGGCTAGTAATGAGATAACTCAGCGTCAGCCAGAGGCGTCCCGTGACCATGCGTTAGCATTTTCGTACTAGATGCCAGCCAATTTGGCCTGAGAGAAGCGATACTACTTCACATTATTCACCATGGTCTGATCAAATTTTGGATACCAGTAGTTTTATATTGTTATATAGTGTCTTAGTTATGTGAAAGTGTAAAGAAAACCTATGGTTACGATTAATGCTTAGATTGTGAAATGTTTTGTTATTTATTATAAACATTTACCATCTAATCATATATCGTTCGATTTGGTTCATCTTGAAAATTACGTGAGCTTTACGTACAAGAAAATATAACAACAAAGGTAAGTCTCTAGCGTTATTTTTAGTAGGTAGCAAGATTTAAACAGCTTTTAAACTAAAGAGGTTTTATTAACAGTATCTGAAAACTTTGTGACACTGTGATATTTCCAATTATAATTTAGAGGGTATTATTGAGGTATTCAGAACAAGGAGTTTTCATCAGCTCGTGCGAATGAAATGAGCGCGAGCTGATGAAAACTACTTGTTCTGAAAACCTCAATAATACCCTACTGACATCTGCAGCAATTGATTGTCAAAAACACAAACTCACAGAGCGCATTTCCCAGAATTCGCGTAAATTTATATCTTCCGGGCGGAAATTGAAATTCGACCCGCTGGTCGGAGGCTCGACATGTAAACCAATGACTTATTTACGGCTTATATATTTTTTTGTGGGTCAAATTTTATGGGTAATTAGAAAAAGAATAGAAAAATCTGATACCAGTCACAAACTCGGATTTTTCTGTTCCTTGCATCAAAAAAGTCATCTTAAAATGAGATGGTTAGACTTTCTTCCGGCTTCTAATAATACTTCCTTCCAACAACTGGATTCAAATTCAATTTTTAGTAGTACTAACATAATAATTAAATAAAAAAATCTGTTATAATTTGAAAATTGAAATCAAATGACTGTTAGAGATTACACCAGGCTTTTCCCACGAGCGAACTTCGAGCAACAAGGACTTCCGCGCGCAAGAGTCCGTGTTGCTCTATGATAGCGAAATATAAAGTTAACATATATGCAGTTGTCTACAGATACCAAGGCAGTGCGAACCTTTGCGATGTAGTGTGACCACAAATTAAAAAATTACTCGCCTATACACTGGTAGTGTTCTGTGTAGTGTTTGAGTGTTGGATGTTTTAGTAATCCAAGTTCATCCAAGGAACCGCAGGGTGTTTTGGGCTGTAACCTGAAATATGGGTACACTACCCTGTTTTTTACCAGCTGAGCATGTTATTTTAGAAATACCCTCATCCTGACAGTTAATATGATCTGAGTTAGTTAATTGCGCCCATATATTCCTTAGTCTGAAGCTAATGTAAAAGTAACTGTGCTGACCGGTCTGGTCATCCATTCTGAACCCTACTGATTCGGGACCGAGTCGAAACACGAACTACGAATCAGGGGCAAATATTAGGGGAAGACTTGTTGGCAGTAGACTATAGACTTTTAGAATAAACTTTAAGCTCAAATCAACACATATAACAGCAGTATTACTCCCATAAATATATCAAGCTTTTCTATTAGTCACACAAATAAATCTCCATTCACACGCGAAATCCATACATTACATAAATATTCAGTCCCAATCCAAACACTAATAAATAACCAAACCTTGCTGATAGAGAGGCCGTATTCATAGTCACATTCGCAGCGCAATTCCTTTTGCCCAAATCCGGCCGACATTACCATAACTAAGGACGCGATACAAAAATTCGGCCCACTCAACACTATGGTCTGTCTAAAATGATTCGAGCGGGAAATAGGCTTCTATTATACTAAAACCTTAATTTGCTTGGCTATAGGTAGTGTTGCTGGCAATTCTTACTGTAGATAAATACCAACTTTCCTTTCTAAATTTCCATTCTAGTACGATAAGCAAGAAAATAAGATCACACATTGACATACTGGGCCCGTAGCATGAACAAAATGAAGTACATACACCTGGCGTAATGGACCTGTAGCACAAACAAAAAAAGTCATACATCATTAACCCTTAAAATGCACGGCGCGGCGGCCAATTTAGGGTGTTAATCATTTTTTTTTGCTATTTCGACCTAAAACGCTGTCGATCCTAACTTGGGCCGAAGATTTGTGGCTTTCTGACCTCGAACGGGATCGAATGGAAGATTTATAGAGGTAGCTATCGGCTCTTTACACAAAGGGGGACATCGTAAGCCGAGAACGAGCGCGACTTGATGTAGTACTGGCGTAACTTGTTTATGAGCCTGTGTTTTCATACGATATCAATTATTTTTGGTGCTATGCTGATTTGAGAGCGAAGAAAATGCATAAAGAATGTCAGCTACTTCTCTTCTCGAGAAGATCGTAACATTCAGTCATTTTTTTATAAATAGTAGGCAAACGAGCATGCGGGTTGCCTGGGTTGTAAGCAATCACCGCAGTCTATAGACGCCAACAACCCTAAAAAGGTCACTGAGGCGTTGCCGACTTTTTGAGTAAGCGATAGGCTCTTTTCTTAAAGGCCCAAATGTTGAACCTATTCGGGAACACCGCTGAGGGAAGTTTATTCCACAGTTTAGTGCAGCGCAGTGAAAAGCTGCGCCTAAAATTATCAGTGGTTGAACTCCAACTACGGATTCTTGTCAAAGGCAATGTGCTACCAACCAGTCATTATATCTGAATCTCCATTCCAATGATTTATATATATATATGATTTATATTTATACTATTTAGCTAAGCGTGGCCTTCAAGTCTCACAACTCTTCGGTCTGTCTATCCTATAAGGGATAAAGAAGTAAGTAATGCATATCTCGAAGTTTTTTTCGTATTATTTAAATAGACTGTTTACTTCTAGATAAAGGTATTTGAACATGTAATCTTCGCCCAGCAAAAATATTTAAAAAAAAAATACTTGCAATGGAAATAAGACTTTCTTCGTTTTGTATTTATTTTTTAAACCCGACTGCGTTAATATCTTGCAAAAATTTTGGACGTAATTTTCAAATTACACGTACGGAAGATTCGCCTCCAGCTGAAAGCGTTCAAAGCAAAATAAAGTGCGAATACTGTCCAAATTTCCTGGGTTAAATTTATTTCAAAAGGCCTTTGGCTTATAATAAAGCCATTATTAATGTAAAGAGGACTTAATACACTCAGAATCTGAGTGTAAAGGATATTGACATAGCTCCAAGGGTTTTAATTAATCATTCAGCGATAAATACGAGTAGGTTTACACGAGACATTGTTTTTGACAGTCGAATTTCCATACATTCTATGGCTGTTCCATCTATTCCAACAACTATATTTCGTAAATAATGCATTGATAGTAGATTTTTAGCAAAGTCGGTTCTGGCGCTTAGAGACGATGCCAAGGCACGCTCGCTTAGCTCGCTCAGTCGCTACCTGGTCGCTGATGGCCATTATATAATAATATCCGGGCAATTTGATTATTACTGTACTAATCACATTGCATTTTCCAAAATGCGCAATCTTTATTTAGAATGTCCTTTTAATCGCTTGGACCATAACATTATATTCCTCTTTTTTCGTAAGCATAAAACATTAGGCTTTTAGCCTGATGAAAGTACCGTGCATATAAAAGTACAAAAATTTAATCTCTTAAGCCAATACGCTCTGCAAATCGTTAGCATACGCGAGCGAAGACCAAAACGGCTCCTATCCTAATGCATTCTGTTAAACATATTTGCTGTTCCATTTGAGTGCTCGTCTGGGCCGTCATATCTCGCAAATTAGTTACACATGGCTGAAAACCAGATGTTAGCACATTTGCCTCGATATATAGGTAAATATAAACCAAATGAAGACATAGAAATCTACAAAATCCTACCTTATATTATAAATGCGAATTTTAAATATTTTATTAATTTGTTTGTTTGTTTGTTTAGTTTACATAGTTAGAAGTACTGAAAAGGGCATAGGGCACCTTTCATCCCGGAAAAAAGGACTGTTCCCGTGGAAAATTCACGCGGGCGAAGCCGCGGGCAAAAGCTAGAAAGGCTATATTTTTCAGATTTTAGTGAATAAATGGAACATCTAACAAAGGAACCCCAGACCAAACATAAGGCAAACTTGTAGATCAGTAAACCAATGAGTTTATAATTTTATCATATAAAAAACCGTTATTAAGTAGCTGACGCTGAGAAGAACAAAGTTTATTAAAAAAAGTTTTATATGAAAAGGTTTAGAGATTCAAAATATCATACGGCAACGTGTTAGTCTACTACTGCTTCAAAGCTGGTTTCTCTATCAACGCAGGATTCAAATAAAACGAGAATTTTAATCTGTAAAGCCAATATACCTTCCAGCAACTCGTTAAATGTTTGTGAGCTCCCATCTCTCTAAATCCTAATGCAATTTGTAAACATATTTGCTTTTCCATTTGAGTGCTGGAAGCTTGCATGCAGTTGCAACCAATTTATTTTTGCAGGTTGGTTCATATTTAGTTAAGTAACTTCTATATATTACGGGCATCAAGATATTATAGATGATTATTGGTGATTTTCAGTTTAAAATCAGTTAAAAAAGAGCGAGCGAGATCTGTAGGGTTCACATAAATCGAAATAAAATTACGATAAGTCTGGTAGCAAATTTAAATATACAGTAACTGCCTCCAGCGAAAAAAGAATTTTGGGATAGGAAGTGTCATGTTAATATTTGTTTTATCATCAATGTACATACGTAATGCGTATATATTTTTTTTATTTAAATCAGTTTGTTCAAATTTAATTATTAGTACCTAGTAAGAATTTCGACTTTATTTCCATACTGTTGATTCCATTTAAGTAACAAGGTAAATCCATCTGGGCTTCTGGTATCAATCAATCCACATGTGTCAGATTAAAAATAATGGATTTCTGTCACGTTTTCAATTTCAGAGCGACTTAAATTCGGCTTTTTAATTCGCCCATTAAGGGTCTGCGGTGCCTGTCCCAATGGACTCCATTGTTTTTTTGTTTGTGCTTTAAAAGTTTATTTTGTTTTTAATGACGTGGGGTGCATATTATTATAACATTGTAAAAGGTCAGGTCGGGTTGCGCATGGATGCGGGCAGCGCAGGACCGGTCGTTGTGGAAATCCTTGGGGGAGGCCTTTGTCCAGCAGTGGACGTCTTTCGGCTGAGAGAAGAAGAAGAGAAGAAAAGGTCAGTGGTATTTATATATGGTCACATAAGCCGAAGGGAGAACGGAAGATGGGGCCGAACATTACTAGACTGGCGGCTGTGGATGGGGCGAAGAAAGCAGGACAAACCAGCTGCCCGTTGGAGCAATAACATCTCCCAAATTGGAGGCCCATTGTGGAGAAGGATTGCAAAAGATTGCAAAGCTTGGCGTACATTGGAGGAGGTGCATTGGATTTATGTCCTGTAGTGGACGAAGTGAGCCGCAGATGAAGAGAAGAAGAATATTTAGGTATGTTGTTTTTGTGTGAATGTAGAAATAATGTCACGCGATAATTACAATGAAAAATTATAATGCAATTAATTTACAAAATTCTTAACTTTTTTTTTACCAAAATATTTTTTCAACACAACCAAATCTTCGTTTCTAAGGCAAAGAATAAGAAAATGCTCGAATTGTTCTGGGAGTTTTGGAAAAACAACTTTATTGCTTGGCTGGTTTACGTAGCCAATGGAAATTACTTTCCGAAGGAAATCCACCGAGCGTTCGCAAAAGACAAACGAAAATAATAAATGAAAGGAAACATTTCCAGATATTTGAAGATCTTGCCTAATTTTGACGGGTGCTTTATTTGTTTTTCTTTTAATGAAAGCAAATAAATGATTTGGCGAGAAACAAGGATTTCTTAGAAGAACAAAAGTCACCGATACAGAAAGATTGGAAAATTGTTGAATATGAATATTTTTTTAAATATTTTGCCGAAATAGTGATTGCGCAATACATTTTGTAAAAATAGACCTAGATGCGTCAACTCCATTTATATTCAACTTTATTAAAAACTTGGTCACTCACGACTTAGTTATTTAGTTAGTTGGAGGTATACTTAGTTCTTAATTATCTGTGTAAATTTCTTTTCTAAGCTTATCATCTTATTCAGCTTAGTAATGTTTTTGTTCTGATCCATTCCGGATCACTGGCAGACTATTCACAATGTTGCTGTGTGTACAGTTGCTAACAAAATGAGTTGGGATTTAATACTTTTTTTTTATTAAAGGAACCAACAGCGTTTACAGCAAATACAGTTCAAATGTTATACCTACACTTAGCGAGAATACAATATTCATTCACGCAATCGATATTTTGAAATGCTCACTTTAGAGTAAAATTCTTTCAGGAAATAGCATTTTGGCCTAAATTATTTTCTTTTTCTTATGCTTCCTTTCGTGTCTTACCTACATTGAGGTACTTACCTACATTGAGTTCTGCCAACAGACACGACTAAGTAACTAACTAACTAGTAAGTACTACACTTATCTTTTTCATTCTATGATTATTTAGATATTTTTGTTTTTAGTCAGCTTTGCTCTATCATCATATAGTTCATCGTCTGAGTGTGCTGGTTTTAAAATTTTACCTCTATCTTATTTCTGCCTCTTTCTATTGAATTGCTGGCGGTCGAGAATTTGTGAGCGTGTAACAAAATATACAATTCGCCTGCAAGATTTGAAGCGAGCGACATGTCTCCTAACCCACATAAGTGCGTTCCTTTAATATCCACTGAATTGCTTAACAATTTCGAGCATGACTGTACTGTCTTAATGACAGCAAAAAACGTTCAAGTAGCGTATTGAGTTGAACTTAGAAGCAAGTCGTGCTTCACGGAGTTGCTTATCTAATAGTTCTATTTTCTTTTCGTAGATTTTCCAGATAGGTAGATAATGGCTTTTAACATTTTGCGAAAATCTGTTTGTATAAAGATTAGTACAATCCACAAAAATAGGAATAATACAATACAAAATTCTTAATTGCACACAAGTTATAGTATTCATATAGTAAACTTAAAAATTATTATACAAGGCGCAATAGGCGGCTTTATCGCTGTTAGCAATTTCCAGGCAACCTTTTTGAGATAATTATACAGCATTATTACGTATCCATGATTCCAATTTCTATGATAAGATCACATATTTTTCCACTAATAAATAAACATGGATAATTACAACATTAATCGGGCATCGTATAACATATGAAATCACATTAATTACAAAAGGTACAAACGCTAGGAAACGTTAATCAACGCAAGCGGAAGGGTCATATAGGTAACGCCAACATAAGAAGACATCTGAAATTGGTTGAGTTGACCTTTCGAGGGGAGGTCGTAATATAATGGCTTGACCCAAAGGGACAGCATTTTCATGTAAAGAATCCAATTAGTTGGCGACAGGTGGGTGCACACGATACGACATAAAAACATGTGCAGAGGAAGGGTCATTTGATGTTTAACAAAGGAGTAAGTGCGCTCTACTTATTACTCACGATTTCGGGTGAATAAAATCTCCGTTCCACCGAAAAGCCCACTATTCAGCTAAGCGTGGCCTTTGAGTTTCACAACTCCTGGCTCTGTTTACTCCGTAAGGGATAAAGACGTGATACAGATTTTATAAAAGTTTATAATGGTGAAGTTAAGTGAAGTTTCATGACGAAGAAATTCCAAAACTACCTAGTTACTAAACCAATCTTGATACATTTTGCTTAATGTGGTTACCAAATCCAAATATACTTAGGTAAGTAATTTGTATCCCAAAATAAAATTTAGGTAAGTCATGTCAGATGCCTTTAGGCGACTTAAATAAAATCTGACACCAGTGTCTTAAGAAGACACTCTTAAGAAGATCCCAAAATTTCCAAGGGAGTAGGGCCTCTAGATTATGTTTGTATTACTTTATTTAAAGACTTATTTATCTAGAAACATAAAGACATACAAGTTTAACAAAAAATGTTCATCAAAGAGCTTTTTAAATTCGAGGAAACTTACCAATCCAATACAAAATCGAAAAATAAGTCACTAAATCGACCGAGCTCAAGTCATTATTATTTCTATATTCAGCGAAACCTAACGAAAATAAACCTGACGATAATAATCTGAGTTAAGCACGGGTAAGATGGCAAGGAAAGTTTACCAAAGAAATATTCCACAAAGAAAATCAGGGCCTAATCAAGATTCTCTTCCAAGACATTTCGCTGAAAAATGCTACCAGTCGCGGCCGTGGAAAGTATTAAAAGAAATGTTTATCATTCAAATCTCCTCAGGTATTCATAAAAATGTATTATGCTTGAAGAATATATTTAAATCTGTCTGTCGTACATAATTTAAAGGATAAGTGCTGGTGATATCTCTTAAGCAACGAACATATTTCAATTTATTTATTTTCTTAGGAATTGTATATCAAATGTTACTTTAATATTTAAAATTGCCTATGTAATGATGCTTTTAACATTAAGCTTAAGTTATTTTCTATTTATTATTATACAAAGACCTATACTTGAAGTCGAGCTTTTGTAGTCTCTGATGTAATATCGCAAACTAAACAAAATTGGGCTCATTTTGATTCATACTCTAGCTTACAAAACCTATGTAAATTTTAAAAATACTCTTTTATATTTAAATCCTAGCACCACAGAGTTACTATATAAACAGAAAGAGCCGAATCGAATCGACAAAGCAAACAATTAAGGCCACTATTTGCTCGACACTCCACTGAACATCCGCACTCGAGGCAATTTTGAAGGCGAGTGACTAATTTCGTTACATTAGCACTTGCGACAAAGGGTTTTGTGAATCTAGACACTAGACGATCCAATTTACATATGGATGTTTTTATTGGTGTCATGGTCATTTCTTCTTCTACGAGTGACTCTCCAACTAGTGAAGGTTAGCGATTAACATGCTCAAGTCCTTCTTGTCCTTAGCTTTACGGATCAGCTCAGCAGCATTCGCTATCACGGTCCACTCTCGGATGTTTCGCAACCAAGACTTTTTCTTTCTTCCGACCTTTCTCTTTCTGGCAACTTTTCCCATCCTCATGCATTTATGAGAAGCATGATTAATGCGAAGTTAATTTGAAAAAAAATTAACAATGGCAACAACTGATACATGAATAATATTGCTTTCAGATTTCAGATGTTAAGACGTTGATTATTCGATGCCGTTTATACGATATAGCAACGTAAATTTATGTTACATAATTTTATCAAATATAGTTTAGTACTCAATCACTCATCAAAGTTGAAAGTAGCTTTTTATGAAATTTCATCCTTGGGTATTTTTTTTGCTTGTACAAAAAGGGTGTATTTATGTTGTCCAAAAATTCCATGGTAGTAGCAGTTATATAAAATGGATATTTTAAGCCACACGCTTTGGACTGTTCTTTTATCAGCTCATTTCTTTTCTGCGCTACTTATTAAATCTCCATCTCGATATCAGGAAATGAAAGCTCCAACAGTTTCGTGACTAGCTGTAGGGCTCAGCAAACAAAGGATAACAAACAATCACTCTGTCTTCGTGTGTTGACCCTAATCTCACCTAGAGGTTTATTCAATTTGTATCCATTGAATTAATCCAACTCGAAGACAGATAATATACGAATAGAATACATGATGTCATAGTTTCTGAATCGCCTAATTTATCTTGACATGGATTTATATGACAATGTCCATAGTAAAAGCAAAAATAAAAATGGACATACAATGTTCCAACAACTTCGTATAATTAAATGTAGTATACAAAAACGTTCACACGCTACAAGAATCCGATGATGACTAAAGTCCATAGCTCATGGTATAGAGCAAAGATTTAAGTCGTATAGAGTCCCGAGTTAAGTAATCTGAGTCGCGCACACACACCAACTTCATGGCTAACTATAGTCAATACCTATTTGATATTAATTTCCTACACTATGTAGGTACATTGTGTTTCTTTTGGAATGGGAATAAATAAATGAATCAATGAAATGAACGGTTACATTATTCACGTTTCAAAAAGTTATAGTAGATGATTAGTATAAGCTTCTCTAATGAAAATACGTCGATCAATTAGATCATGGATAGTGAATCAAATTTGTTAGTATGAAATATGAAGTAATAGCTTTTGCTCGTGGCTTCGCGTGAATTTCCCACGAAAACAGTGCCTTTTCCCGAGATGAAACCCTATATAGGTAGGTATAGAGAAAGTTAGAAGTACTGAGAAGGGTATAGGCTACGCTATATCTTTCTCAGTACTTTAGTGTATGCGAAACTTCAAGAAGATTGGTTCCGTCGATAAAGCTGGAAGAGGAAACAAGCAAATAAATAAACAAACAAACTCGCTTTCGCATTTATAATATTAGTTAGGATTAGGATACCTAATAAAGATAACAGTGTAGGAATTAATGTAGCAGTAACAGCGAGAATAAACGCTGCATTATATTCTACAAATGAATTTAGGTAAAGCTCTATTGTTCTGTTGCCTGTAGCTCTAATTGCTTGTTCGAGGAAACTCATCAGATTGTAATGATCTTCTTATCTCTTTTGATCTTTTAGTCTGTTTTTAAAAGGCACAAAATTTGTGGGTTCTGTAATATATTTAGCATTAAGAAGATATTATCTACTTAAATGTTATGGATTTGGAACTTTATTATTTTAGTCTTTATGCTGTTCAACGATTTATTTGTAATATATATTTTTTTAATTTGTTGTTGTTTCTAAATTTGCGATTTCGTATTCACTATATGAAATTGTATAGTTTAAGGAAGCTTTAAAGACAGCTTCCACCTACTCTAGTTACAAGCTATCAGAAGTTATGAAAAATTAGTACAATTTTTTTCGGTTTGAAGTTATTAGAGAGAACCTGTTTTTAAGAAATAATTTAATGTACTATTATTATGTTACGAAAATAATTACTAATTTAACCACGTCAATAAAATTAAATATATTTAAGCCATTTCAAATAAAGTTTAAAATGACGAGAACAGAATCCTTAATTGTAGTTCCAAAATGCTCTTTGTCTTTTCCGTTTTGTTCTATAAAACAACATTGTCTTCTGCACACAGAGCTCTGTCGAAACTTTTAAGTGACTCTTCAGTCTAAATGGAACCGTACAGTTGTATAAGTCAGATTTATATTTCACTAGCTTTTGCCCGCGGCTTCGCCCGCGTGAATTTCCCACGGGAACAGTGCTTTTTCCCGGGATAAAAAGTAGCCTATGTGCTATTCCAGGTCATTATCTACCTCTGTACCAAATTTCATCGAAATCCGTCCAGTACATTTTGCGTGATTGAGTAACAAACATCCTCACAAACTCACAAACTCACAAACTCACATCCAAACTTTCGCATTTATAATATTAGTATGGATATATTTCATGTTGTCAAAATAAAATGGTCAATAACACAATTTAGTTTGCGTTAGGGTCTATGGTTAGGACACTGTCTTTTTCCTAATCAATCAAGATTAATAATTAATATCATTAAAAGAGGGCAATGATCATTCAGCGCATTGCCAGTATATAATAAGGCCATGAGTCAACTCCACTTTCTTTCTTATCGAGTGTGTTATTTATTACTAACACTGGTGTCAGATTTTCTTCAAGTCGCCTAAAGGCATCTGACATTACTTTTACTTTTACAGCTACACTGTATATAGGTATCAAAATACTTTGCTCCTGTGGGAATTTCGGAATAAAAAGTACCCTATGTGCTGTTCCTAGTATTTTTCTACCCGTGTACCAAATTTTATCAATTGATTGAAAAACAAACATCCTCACAAACTCACAAACTTTCGCATTTATAAATATTAGTAGGAAGTAGGATAATATTAGTAGGACTTAGGAATGAACGCTGACTGATTGAACAATGCAGAGATGAATCCGCTAAATGTATAAAGTTGAAAATTTTCAGAGGTTCTTTATACAGTGTAAGTGAGCACTAAGAAATGAATTTTGGAAACCCCAACCTATGGGATAAAATAGGTAAAAACAATGCACGCCGGTGCAGGTGATTTTTTTAAAATAATATAGGGCGGCAAACGAGCAAGCGGGTCACCTGATGGTAAGCGATCACCGCTGCCCATGGACAACTGCAACACCAGGGGTATTACAAGAGTGTTGCCGGCCTTTCAAGAAGACGTAGACTTGTTTTTTGAAGGTTCCAATGTCGTATCGGTTTGGAAACACCGCCGCAGGAAGTTGATGATGTCGAAGGTAAAAGATAGTAATTATAATTGGACATGGCTTTTTACTTAGCAAAATGTCACTATGTCGCTAACTAAAGAAAGTCCTTTGCGGATGTCAGGTAGCTGCAAAATAAGGCATCTGTGCCACTTCTAGGTTCTTATACTATTCCGATTTCTATGCTGGACACCAATGTATTTGCTCTGGTGTTATATTACGTTCAGTTTATGTCTGCCCTGTGGCAAATTCAGTTTGCTGTCGCTTAATTGTATTTAATGTCACAGCTCGAAATGAAGTCAACATAGTTGGATTATAATATTACGGGCATTTGCTTGTACAAGTATATATGGATATATGACATTTATCTACATACTAGCTTTTGCCCGCGGCTTCACCCGCATGAATTTCTAACAAGAACAGTGCATTTTCCCGAGATGAAAGGTACCCTATGTCCTTTTCAGTACTTCTAACTATGTGTATGCGAAATTTCAGGAAGATTGGTTCAGAATATAAAGCGTGAAGAGGTAACAAACAAACAAATAAATAAACAAACAAACTCACTTTCGCATTTATAATATTAGTAAGGATTACGGTCTTAGATAGGTACATTTGTTTTTGTTGAATGAAATGAATTTGATATGATTCATATAACGTGGCACATCATAATCAGTTAACATAACATGTTATACGTAATTAATTATTGTGGGTATGTATCACATATTTATGTCATCAATATTCGTGCCACGGTCGCAAGTTGCATAGCAAACAAACAAAGAAACGCAAGTGTTCATTTAAGCCATGTATTATTTTAAATATAATTTTAAAGTTCAATATTCGCGCAGTGAAGACGATGTGCTATGTATTGTACTTACTTTACAATGTTACCTTCATTCAAAAACATTTATTTTAATTTGAATTTTATTGTTCCTTTTCCTTTACAAAACTACCAATTGTGTCTGTTTTTTTCATGCAAGAATAAACCCATACAAAACTTGCAAACAACAAATCAAAAGTAGACGGAGACAGAACTAAAGCAGTGCAATAAAACTTCTACATTTCAGTATTTCCAACGAAAATTCCTGATTCCACCTCCTCCGAGCAGCGTATTAAAGTTGCCAACTTTTAAACAACAATATTTACATTGTCATTCTATGGCACAAACTGTTACTTTCGACTTATAAATACTCAGCAGGGAAACTCGGAAATACATATTTTTTAATAATGTTTTGTAGCTTTTTGTTAGAGTCGTTTGTGGAATTCTCTCAATTTTTAATCCATAAAATTGATCCATTTCGTTTTATACAGACATTTGTTTTAACCGCTATAACATAAATCAATTTATGTTTCAAATTTTGACATATGTTTAAAGCAAATAAAATATTCAGCAATTTTCTTAATGATTGCTTCGAATTCGAATCTAGTTAGTTCGTTTTAGATAATATTATTACTGAAGGTTTTGATGAACAGAGCACAAGCTTTACGGTATCTGCGATGCAAGTAACTTGCGCAATTTGAGGCACTTGCACAGGTTACATGCATCGTATACTCTTACCATGTCATTTTATGATTTTACAACAATATAAATTAAAATAGACTTTTAAGGAAATGACTTTCGTGGTTACTAAATGTTTTACTTTAGAATGTTTCGATTTGAACTAATATTTAATTTAATTTCAACAAAATTCAAAAACGTACTGTGAAGATTGTTATATAATAGGACAAGTTAGAAAAAACGGAGTTTAGAAGTAAGCGGGTTCAACGACTCGAGCATTCACGCGCTTTTGCACAAGCACCTAGAAAGTAACTTGCGCTTGCTACTTACGCAGGCAACCCGCTACCTGCCACCTACCACCTGCTACCTACTCCAGCTACCTGCTTCGTGTAGAAGCACCCTTATACGAAATGAAACAGTGTCAGTAGCGACCGTAACTTTTAGCATTTGTTACCGGAGCGAGAGAGGTTTTAGAAGTTTGATTTGTTTTCAATCCCGACTCTAAACTAGGTTTATTGAGTTGTGCAATTCTGGGTATAAATGATGGAAAACTCATTACAAGATTCGAAGTTTTGTTATGATTACTACAATCGAATATATAAAATTAAATCGCATTGATTACTTTTTGACATAATCTTTGTAATGAGCGATTTTCTGACAGCTAAATTAAGAAAAAAAATCAGTATAAAAAAGTCTCAACAGATAGCGTTTTATGAAAGCCGAGTCGTAATAATGGCTGAACCTATATGGTTTGCACAAAGCACAATATTGACACTTTTTAGTTAAGTTTTATTTTTAAAAAATGCCAATCCAATGATTTTGTATGGAACTTTTTCTCTCGCCTTTTACTAAGCGCCATCGATGAAGTCATCTGGAACTATTTTTTTTTTAATTTGTGTCTCGGAAAATCCCTCATTGTTATATCTTTTATTTCTATTTTCTTCATAAGCTTGAAGTAGCAACGCTTAAAATTTTATCCTACTTCCTACTAATATTTTAAATGCGAAAGTTTGGATGTGAGTTTGTGACTCTGTGAGTTTGTGAGGTTGTTACTCAATCACGCAAAATCTTCTGGACGGAATTCAATGAAATTTGGTATACGGGTAGAAAAATACTGGGAATGGCACATAGGGTACTTTTTATCCCGAAATTCCCACGGGAGCGAAGCCTCGGGGCACAGCTAGTTTTTATATACGAACCTACATTTTTAAAAGTCTAAAAATATGAAACAGTTATAACAGAAAATTAAACAAAACGTTTTAAAATCATAACCTATCACAGAAAACCTTGTATAAGATAAATTGGAATATTCAATTTTTGCACTCGCAAAACCTCTCATCTCTAAGCTTCGAGCAACAAGGACTTCCGCGAGCGGAAAAAGTCCGTGTACCAGCCAGTATTTTTTTCTCAATAATCTTTCTTATACCATTTAAGTCTTCATTAATTAAAATCTTTTTTTTAAATTTTATCCGTCTCTTTCCTTTCTTTTTCGTGTTAACCTAAGAGAAAATTAATTAAGTGCCATTGTTTTCACCGAGTACCGTTTTGTATCAGAAAGGGATCCTTTTTTTTCCTACTTAAAATTCTGTTTGGGTTACGTTTTCTGATTATGATATCCTTTTTAATTAGGCAAGAGGGAAGGCTAAAGAATATAATTAATTATTCACTAGAATTGTTTTTTTAAAACCTAAAAATATACCTACAAATAAACAAAAATACCACTCACAATTTTTTCCAAAAAATAACAACATAAAATATTCGTACCGTACGCGTTCCATGTCAGGTTGTTTTATCAAGATTGAATGACGTATTTTTCTGTTACTAGGTATAATATTCATCACTGTTCGAATATTTAGTACGCCTTTACATCCAAAGATTATTCAATAAAAGGTAGAAGCTAGGAGAGGCAAAGGGCTACTAAGAAAGGCATTTATGGCATTTATAGATCAAAGAAAAGTCATGACGTACAATCAATTTCTGAAGGCTGACAAAGAAAGGTTTCAAGAAAATAAGTACTTAACATTTAGTACATAATATCTCGATGGTACTTAACAAAATAAGCTTAATAAATACTCAATTTGTTCCGACATAAACAAGTGTAATTTCATAAAATTAATTAAATTTATTTAATTATTGGTGAAGGTCGCGGGTTGCGCATGGATGCGGGCAGCGCAGGACCGGTCGTTGTGGAAATTTTTGGGGGCGGCCTTTGTCCAGCAGTGGACGTCTTTCGGCTGAGATAGATAGATAGAATTAAGCATTTTTTTTAATTTATGTAATGAGGAAGGCCTAAAAAGAGATGGATGGATTGTGTTGTGGAGGATATGAAGGTATTGGGAGTTGATAAAACTATGGCAAAGAATAGAAAATTGTGGAGAAAGGACATTTTGCGCCGACCCCAGATGATGGGATAAGGTAAGGCAGATGATGATGATTAAATTTATGTAATCAACGGTGTAATATTATCTCAAACCGTAAACCGGTTATAAAATGTTAAAAGTATTATATTATGAAATACATACATAACAAGTAAAGCATGTCATGGTATCATTAACGTCAAAGTGTAAAAAAATAACAATGTAATTCAATATAAAACCTATAATTATGCAAGCAATATGGGTTACGCTGAAATATTTAAATCTCGTCAAAATATTAGTACTGGCTGGTAAATTTTATTTGTTTGTAGTTAGGAAGGAGATGGGATAGACCTTTAAGACCTAACTAAGGATTTTTTAAATTATTTGATACTTTATTGTATTTCACCACGTAACAGTCTATTATCCCGCGGCTTCGCCTTCATTAGAATCACTCCCGTGGGAACCAGTTACGGCGGTGTTTCGCGACTAGACAAAATAACACAGGAAAACAATCATTCCAATCCTATCTAATTATTATAATGCGAAATTGAGTTTGTTTATTTATGTACTTGTTTGTTACCTCTTCATGCTTTATCTACTGAACCAATCTTCCTGAAATTTCGCATACGCATAGTTAGAAGAACTGAAAAAGACCTTTAATCCCTAGAAAAAGCACCGTTCCCGTGGGCAATTCACGCGGGCGAAGCCGCGGGCAAAAGCTAGTAATTTAATAATAATGCATGTTATTTTAGTCACATTTTTTCCAGCATAGTAGGTATAGCATAGCATAGTTGCATGACAACTTAATTATTAATGCCTATAAAATCACTGATATGATTAAATGACGTATTTTCCCGCGGTAAAAATACGCGTATTCATACGAGTCACCCTAGTCTTCGGTATCATGTGCCCTGAGTACGTGACTGATACAGTGTTGCCATTTAATATGCACATGCTTTCGTTCCATTTTCAAGTGCGCTGGAGAGTCAAGCAGCGAGTGTGAATACACACATTTAAATTTCGAATATTATTCTGGATTTTTTTAATGTTAATTTTGTTTTAATTCTTATCTGCTGTTTTAACTGAGAGAATATTTAACAAAGTATTCATTTTGATATGATTGCTACTAAGATAATTAACTATTGAATTTTAGATTTCTGTAATAGATTTTGTAGCTGACAATTGTAATAAAACTAGCTAATTATTACAAAATAAAAACAAGACCGGAACGCAAGGAATCTAAAAATACCTCTCACATCTGTTAAGCCCTTCAAGACTTATGGTGGAATAAAGAAACATGAACCCTGAAAACATAACACTCCTTTTTTGGTAAGTCGTGTAAAAATATCACAGATTTTAAAGTGCCGATGTAAAATTCTATAGTTGTTTTCATCAACTTTTAAGTTTTAAAGCGCTTATAAATACCTACATCCCTTTAAAAAACAGGAAGCGAAAATACAAAAAAAATTGTCAACAAAGAATTCCTCCGATGGATTTATGCTAACAAAAGAATTAAAACTTTTAATGAAAGCAAAATAAAATGTGAGCCTTTTTGCAATTGTCAATGAGGAAAAATAGCATCCCCGCCATCCCCGCTTTATTTCGCCCTGACTCCTCCAATTTCCAAGCACAATTTGTACAAGCTAAATAAATGTCCGTTCTTTGTGTAATCAAATACTCCTTCCATTTCTTGAGCTGAATTAAATAATGCAAAGCCGCTTCAGGTTTTTTGTTTTGTCGGGTCTAATGAGTTTCGATTTTGCTAAAGTTAAGTTATTGTGCCTCAGAATATAGAACTTTTTAAGGAAGGGTAAGGGTAGCTACTCTGAAGTGGAAATAGGCAGGTCACATAAGCCGAAGGGAGAACGGAAGATGGGGCCGAAAATTACTGTACTGGCGGCCGTGGATGGGGCGAAGAAAGCAGAGCAAACCAGCTGCCCGCTGGAGCGATGACATCGCCAAAATTGGAGGCCCATTGTGGAGAAGGATTGTGAAAGATCGCGAAGCTTGGCGTGCATTGGAGGAGGCTTATGTCCTGCAGTGGACGAAATGAGCCGCAGAAGAAGAAGAAGAAGAACTTTTTTACGTACAAGTAAATAGGACTGTTGTTGTAGAGCTTTTATAAATACTGGTAAATAGTACTGTAAACAAGTAATACAGTTTAAAAAGTTAGCCGTCATGGGACGCCCTGCAGACGTAAAAACTTCTTTGCATCGATGGCACGATGATCACTCCATCATAAGTCACGACATAAAACTTAAAATCTCTCCTGCATTATAAGACACATTACTTGAAAAGATGGAAGTTATAATACTTAATGAGGTCATGATTTGGTATACATTTCGAAATCCTTTTGATAACGGAGCCCTTTAGCGAAGCTAGTCCTAACTAATATTATAAATGCAAAAGTGAGTTTGTTTGTTTGTTAACTCTTCACGCTTTATCTACTGAACCAATCTTCGTGAAATTTCGCATACACATAGTTAGAACAACTGAGAAAGACATAAGGTACCTATCATCTCGGGAATAAGCTCTGTTCCCGTGCGAAAACGCGCGCAAAAACTAGTACTTTATACATAAAAAGATGTTTGTGAATTCATAATCTGATAACTAGACGATTTTTTATCATAAAGTTTACTTTTTATGGTTCATAGACTATGTAATAGAGAAACCATTGGGTTAGAACAAAACACAGTAATAAAAAAAATATACATTAACAATTCAATAAAACTTTGATTGTTACGTGCCTATATGTTAAACAAATTATAAACTATTTCAAATAAAACTGAAAGGGTGAGACGTTTGAATGCGACCCCACACAAAGGGGCCTTTTCGACCCTTGGGCGTAAAAAATTCAGAGACCCCATGAATATAAACTTGTGCAGTCACCTATAAAGTGTGGTCGGGTTCGATTCGAATGCCTACCTTTATTTAACACTGTCGGTTATGCACAAGTGGCGGCGGATTTTTGGTTACAAACGAAATTCGAAAAAATATTTACTGTGTGAGTAATGATTTCATTTTATTATTTGCAAAAAAAAAGTATTATGAACTATTTATAACTGTAACTTAACGTCTAATTTTATAAATTCATTACAAGGATTTAAAAACCTACGTTTACACAGAAACATTCAAAAAGAATTATCAATTTATAATAATAAAAAAAGATTTCATTTAATTTTTTTTTAAATATATTATCGCGTTGCAATGAGCGATTTTCTGACAGCTAAATTAAGAAAAACAAGTCTCAACAGATAGCGTTTTATGAAAGCAGAGTCGTAATAATGGCTGAACCTATATGGTGTGCTTTTTCTTGTCAACCAGAGGCAGAAAAAAATTCACATAACAGTTTGACAGTTGCACAAATCACAAAATTGATACTTATTAGGTGTTTTTTTTACTAAGTTTTATTTAAAAAAATTCCAATCCCGTGAATTTTTTGCTTTTTGTATGGAACTTTTTCTCTTGCCTTTTACTAAGCGCCATCTATGAAGTTATCTGGAACTATTTTTTTTTTATTTGTGTCTCGGAAAGTCCCTCATTTATCGCACCACATTACAACACAGAGCTATTTGGTCTAATGGTTGATTGGTAAAGTCCACTATTTGTACATATTTTTTATAATTTGTGCAATAAAGTTTTAAATTAATAAATAAATTTAATTAGTGTCAACTTTCGTGGTGATATCTTATCATTAAAATTAATAACGCAACTGTGACACACAGGTACATAAACAACGGAAAATCATAAATTCGCTTAAACCTATGGATTGTACACTAAATTTATACGAAGGACCAAAAGGACCACGTGATCGTAAGATTTTGCAATCACCTCTGGCGACGCTAGGGCCACTAGTTCCTGACTTACTAACTCGATTATCGGTTTATTGCACTCCTGTTCCCCTTTTACTCCTAAATTCTTTTGTTATTCTAAAGACCCAAAGGATTTGCTTTTCTTTTGGTAAGAATAACGAACAGTTATTTTCTTAGTACCGGGAACATTAAAATGGATGATGGTAATGATGATGACATAACAAACCTTTTCAACAGAAATAAAAAAAAGAGGGAGAATCCGATATACAGTTATTTTATTGTAAGACATATGTTGTAAAGTGACGTCTTTGGAGAAAATGCAGCAGTGGAGTTTGTTGCGCCGCCTCTTCTCCACTTGCGCTTTGGAGGCGGTGGTAAACTTAGCTTTAAGTAATTTTATGACGTCAACTAACTAAAAAACAAGAATGTGACGATTTATAAGTGCTATTTTTAAGCCAATATTAATAAAAATAATTGACTTTGACTTTGACAGGCAAAGAGAATGAGCCGAATCCTAACTAATATTATAAATGCGAAATTGAGTTTTTTTGTTTATTTGTCTGTTTATACTTCTTCACGCTTTATCTACTGAACCAAAAAAATAGACAAATAGTATTCGTAACTATATACCTAACAGAAGTTAATGGAACATTTCGAGATGAGAATAATTTAGGACATTTAGAGAAGAGAAAGAGATGTAAATAAATAAAAAGCTGATTATAAAAAAATAAAAATCACGACAATGCAAGGAATCTAAAAATACCTGTCTCATCAAAAGTCTCACTATCTGAATCTTTAATTTTATTTATTACGAGCATATTCTCCTTATCATGGTTGTGTTTTGAACGAGTGCGTATATTTACATCATCAATGTTTATTTTATTTTTAATTTATTTCTTCCTTTATAATTAATAATGTTTACTGCACCCTACATTTTTTTTCACGTATATGTCCTTCCACCCAAAGGTTGTCTGGAAGAAATTGCATTTGCGATAAGCCCGCCTTTGCGCTCATTTAAAATGTTTTTGTTACTTTTGTTACTATGTATTTCTTCTCTGTAAATGGTGCAATAAAGTGTTGATCTATCTATCTATCTATCAAAATCTGTGAAGCCGTTCAGAACTTATGATACATAAACCCTGAAACATAACACTCATTTTTTGGTCAGTCATGTAAAAAACTTACCACAAATACCTATTTGCGAAAAAACCTTTCAACCAATCCGTGATAAACATCATGCATGATTGAGCAACGCCAGCCTTAAAATAAAACCTTTGAGTACCATTCACGGCGTGAACCGAAGGGTTATAAACCTTTTCTAAAGGATTAAAATATGTATGGAAAAAGGGCTGTGTCGTAAAACATAAATTTAATGTAGGTGCGGTTTAGTAGTTTCTTACTATTCATCCATTAAAACAGTAGTTAAAAGCAAGTAGTCAAAGTGTGGCCGCCTGTGCTAGCAGCCACTCTTCAGAGGATGCTCAGGTGCAGGTGAGAAGACTGGATCTTGATTTAAAGACGTGTTTTGTTGATGATGTACATTTACTTTGTAACTAAAATAAAAACAGAACTGCCAGGAACTTGGCTTTAGCGATACTTGTAGATTTAAATAGAATATAAAATAGAATTTCTCTTTTTCTCTCTCAGCCGAAAGACGTCAACTGCTGGACAAAGGCCTTCCCCAAGGATTTCCACAACGACCGATCCTGCGCTGCCCGCATCCATGCGCAAACCGCAACCTTCACCAGGTCGTCGGTCCACCGAGTGGGAGGCCTGCCAACACTACGTTTTCCGGTTCGTGGTCGCCACTCGAGAACTTTTCTGCCCCAACGGCTATCTGTTCTACGAGCTATGTGCCCCGCCCACTGCCACTTAAGTTTTGCGATTCTGCGGGCTATGTCGGTTACTTTAGTTCTCCTACGGATCTCCTCATTTCTGATTCGATCACGAAGGGAAACTCCGAGCATAGCGCGCTTCATCGCCCTTTGAAGAAAGAATTTACAATAGCGGACGATCGTTGTCGTTAGTAAGATTTTGGTAGTTATTGGAATTCAAATTTTCGCGCTGACAGGTGTCAGTGCGCGTATGTTCCGATGAACGCAACGTAGAATTGTATGTACGTGACCACAAAGGCAATTTTTTATTCGCAAAATATCACACATTTCTTGATTCTACGAAACATATACGTCACAGGATATGACGTAATATCCGATACTCAAAGCGCTTGTTCCGAGCTACGTGTAAAATCAGGGGCAATTCCGGTCGAAATCCAAAGGGATGAGGGTTAAAATTGTGTCTTATCTTAGGGTGAAGCGCGTAGAGAATTTTGTTCTTGCTATTTTTGGTCTGAAATTACAACAACGCTGCTAAAACTCCTATTTATCTTCAATATCTCACTGTTATATTTTGAAATTCTATTTTGAGCGTTTGCCTTGTCGGTTATTTTTGTTAATCTTCGGTGAAAACGAATAATTAAAAAAAAATATTCCAAACAAGCTAATTATTTAAAAATAAAAAACACGACTGACATCTTACATAGCCTATGTCATTCGGGCTAATGCAAGGAATCTAACAATACCTCTCACATCAAAATCTGTTAAGCCGTTCAGGACTTATGGTGCAATAAAGAAATTACAAACATACATACATACATACATGAACCCTGAAAACATAACACTCCTTTTTTGGTCAGTCGTGTAATAATGACTTATTACTATTCTAAAATAATTACTACTGAAGTTATACATCAGAAATTCAAGCATTCTAAACCTTTTGCGATATGTAGTATCTTTTCTTCTCGATGCCAAGGCTGAGAGCCAACAACTTGTTTAAAATAAGAAATGTGTGCTTGAAACAAAAACAATTGCGTCTGCTTCAGTGTTCATATATGACCCCTTTTCCTTTGTTCCACCGCTTATGTTGTAGCCACTTGATATGTAATTTTTTATCGAGCTGTGAGATTGTGAACCGTAAAATTTTGTGATATATTGTATTTTTTATTTTTTTTATTTACTAATAAACATTGCCCCTCTGGCAAGTTAGGCGACCAAGAATGTTTCACGAGTTTCTTTCGGCATTTCTTCTCAGCAGTGGTCGTTCTTAAATGCTAGTAGTTTGTAGCTTTGAGTCATATGATTACAATTAATTTTCGCTTGAAAAAGTGCCTTCTTTAAAGGTCAAGTTTCAATAAATATTTTTTGATTTGATTTGATAGATTTTTCCTTCATTTACAAACTCAAAAAAGTTGCACCGCAACTACTCCGACTTGCCACGCCTATTCACTAATAAATAACTGGTATCTATCTGGTAATATTCCTCTCCCGTAACTGGTTACTAACCTGCAGTTACGTATACGGCCGAAGGGGAGCCACCACCCACCGCAAAATCTCGTCTCAACAATATTAATGTAAACAAATAGAAGGGATAATACAGATCCTTTTATCGATGCAATCGAATTTCAGAAAATCTTTCCTTATGATACTCGAGAAAGCAAAGTTTTTCAATGGGCCTCGAGGAATATTGAATACGAGTTAATATTGTCGGTTATTGCGGAAATTCCATATTGTACACGACAAAAATGTATCTCTTTAATATCAGGAAGTAATAAAAGGAAACGGGATGTGATCTGTGATATATAGGCATTATCCTGCAACGAATATCAGATACAAATAAAAATGTTTAGCTAGCAAATATTTATTGAAGACTGCTACGATCCTGAGAATGAGGGAATTTGGGGATTTAAAGTGGGTTTTTGGGTTTAATTTTACTCGTGTACCAAATTTCATCGAATTCCGTCAAGTATCCTAGATTTTGCGTGTATAAAAAACAAACAATCACACCAAACTTTCGCTTTTATAAAATTAATGAAATTATAATCTTCTATCTTCATTAACGTAAAAATCTTCTTCTTTTATTCCTTCAATTTCGGCGTTTAAGATAATTGTTTTACAATAGACTGCCTCATGCGATCTCTTGGTCGTTGAAGGCTTCATCATCATCATCATCATCCACAGCCTTCCGTGACCCACTGCTGGGTATAGGCCTCATTCTGTCTACGCCAACCTTCTCGGTCCTGGGCCATCCTACTCCAGTTGTTGCCAGCAATATTCTTAACATCGTCGACCCATCTAGCTGTCGGATGCCCTACACTCCGTTTTCCATTTCGGGGGTACCACTCGGTAATAGCTTCACTCCACCTTCCATCGTTCCTTCTAGTTGAAGGATTATTAAACTTAAACTAGAGATCTGACGGATTAAAAATACTAATATTTTGTAGAGGAAGCTAGAGAGATCTGTAAGGATCGTAGCAAGTGGAAATCGCTAATCAAAAAGGCGTAATAAAATGTTTGTATTAATGTTTTGTTACTGTTTGACCGCAAAAAATGGCGTCATCTCGTGTCGGAGGCCAAGATCCACTTCGGGTCGCTGCGCCGCAGTAGTAAAGGTACTACTTTACTAGAAGAAAAGTAATGTTTTGTTCACTCTAAGACAAATTAGGACTGAAATATCACGCAGACTGCAGTATTATAGATTGATACTACAGAAAGTTTATTGTTAAATACAACTTCAAAATAAATTTAAAATAAAAAAACACAATTTATTACTTGATGCTAAAAGCAATAACAGTCGTCCTTTGGATAATTGATTTTGATTATTTTACATTATATATGTATATAATCAAAATCAATGAGTTAAATAAGTACTTAATATATAATCAAATTTAATGTAAGTATTATTAAACGTTACCTACATATATGTATAACGCATTAATTTGTACTATTGTAACATGTAATCCTAACTAATATTATAAATGCGAAAGTGAGTTTGTTTGTTTGTTACCTCTTCACGTTTTATCTATTAAACCAATCTTCCTGAAATTTCGCATACACATAGCTAGAAGTACGGAGAAAGACATAGGGTACCTTTCATCCCGGGAAAAAGCACTGTTCCCGTGGGAAATTCACGCGGGCGAAGCCGCGGGCGAAAGATAGTAACAAACTATGTATAGAAAATAACCAAACGTTATGTTTGAAAAACATAATCATCAGCATTTAGATAGATATTTGAAGGATAAGGATGCGTAGGTAGTTCAATTTATCTTCCTCGCTTCTGAGTACATAATTAATATAGCCTACAAGTAAATATATTCAAAAAATACATTATATATTTAAAAAATCTAAAATATTCATATATTCTATCCAGAATATTGTCTCTAACTTTCATCGAATCAATTAATAACAAAATAAAATACGAAATTAACATTAACGTCAAAAAACGGCAACTTTAATAAATTTTATTTCGTATGAATAATTCAAGCTACATCTACACAGCACCCAATCCCGAATATAAGACGAGACTTTTATAACATAATCAAGTGAGATAATAAAAAACTTACCTAAATGTCTTTTCCGCGATAAAATACCTCACTGCACAATTAACACAAAAATCCGTTCACGCAACCCGAAAATGTCTCAGCGGATTTTAGAACGCGGATTTTAAATCGCAGGCGGGGCACTGTGTCAAGGGCTCGTAGCACTGCTACGCCGTAGACGTCCGCACCGTAGCGGAGACCCGTACGACAGCCTCACGTTGCTACGAGCTACGAGGGGAGATTCGTAGCCAATCGAAGTGAAGCTGCGTTGTATTGGTGTATGCTCTACTTTGCTTTCATAAGAATGTAAAAAAATATTGCGTGTGTCAAATAGTCTGTAGAAGTAAAACTATATTGATAGGCTACATAGTATTTCGTTTCAGCACTTATGATAGTGAGTAAAAAAAGTTTTTCTCTAGTTTATTTATTAGATACCTTGTAGTGTATTCATGTTTATTTTACTTTTATTCTTGTCTATTTTACTATTATGATTACTTATTTAGCTCAAAAAATGTTCTTTTTTACACTTTCTATTGTAAAATTTCTACGTTGCTAAGGAATATTTCTTTAAACTTACCGTTATATCTTCATTTTTGGTTCTTTTATAGTATATATGTTTTTCCAACATATTTAATGTACTTTTCTACACTTTTCGATGATCACTTCTTTGAATTTTATTAAAATTATTTATGTCTTTCCTTATTATAAACAATTTTGATTGTCAAGGATTGTGACAAGTCAGATTTTATTTTTCTAAAATTCTATAAATTTCTATGCGAACCTCTTCACAAATGTTCTAATTTCGTATTTTATTTGAAAATTATGAAGCAATACGAAATTCTAAATCGAGGCCTATATAAAGACACTGAATGTCAGTCCGGGTCAGTCTTGATCTTCTGAGAAACAGAACGGTACGAACTATAAAGGTCTTGTCTCGGGGCCTGCTGACCCCGGGACCCTGCAAGCCTTCGCGTCGTTAATCAATATCTAACACGAAGAAGTTGCTGTGACCTGTGGATTGAAGTATGGAATAAAGGCACACACTATCGCCTGCCACCCCTGCTGTGCTGCTGTGACCTGTGGCCGAAGCCTGGATTAAAGGTACTCACTTTCGCCTGCCATCCCTACTGTACCGCCAGTACATCTTCAACCCTATTGTGCCGCCGGACAAACTTTACCCCCTGTCGGGATTTCCCCGGCTATCCTGTCCGTGCCGTATCCGTAATTTTATTTGGAACTCTATCCGTGTCTGTGCCGTATCCGAGATTTCTTTGGAACTCTGTCCGTGCCCGTGTGGTGTATTTTTTATATTTTAAATTGTATTTTCTATTAATTTAAATTAAATATTAATTTCTCTTAAAAATCTGTTATTATTACATAACAGTTGGCGCCCATCGCATCTTTTGGCTCTGTCTCTCCTCTAAATTCTAAAAAACACACCTACACGTTCTCTTTATTTTGGCTTAGATTCTCGACCTTAAACACTAAATTAACTTCACACTGGTCTCTTTTTCAGATTGAACTCATTAATACTCAATATTTATTCAATAAATATTTATTTTATTGACTAACTTGACTTGGACTTAGACTCTATAACTTGACTTTAACTCTTTACTAAACTAAGGTACTATACTTAGGTACTTTACTTTGTACAAGTACTCCTAAACTTCTACTAAAATGTCTCGTCCAATTGCATATAGTCTGCTCAATAAAGCCGAGTTAGAATACGAAGTCAAGGTTAGACTGGAGGAACCAGCTGATAAGCTCCCTCAATTAAAAAAACAAGTCGTTTCGCTTACGCAATCTATATTAAGCGATGACATTATAGATTCTCCTTTGCCAGTTGAGGATGATCTCAACGGGATTGAAGCTACATTAACTTACACTGAATTAAAATTAGTCTCACTTGAGTCGGGTAACTCAAAAATTCTTCCTAAAATAGAGACTTATTTAAATCATCTACACTATCGCTTAGATAGAATTGATTTAGATTTACACAGTGATAAAAAGAAGAATTTGATGTCCTCAAAGATAAATTTGTCGAACTTGAAAAACGATTTGAACCTTTTACTTTTCTGAACGCAGAGCAAAATGTTTCCACGCCCACTCCACCCCTTCCTCAAATTACAACTTCACCTCTTCCTCAATCTTCTTCTGTTCTCAGTAGTTTCAATCCTGAAATCCTACAAAATTTGGTACTTCCTTCTTCCTTAAACGACCTAAAAAAGATTTGCTATGATGGTAAAACCTGTCCGAAATCTTTTCTTCAAAAAATAGAAGAATTTCGTATTTCTCGAAATATTTCGAAAGAGAAACTTCTAAACAAAGCTTTCGAAATTTTTACTGACAATGCTTTACATTGGTTTAGATTTCAAAAAGAACTAAATTCTAACTTAACTTGGGACGAAGTTACTAATCTTTTGATAAGAGACTTCGGTGAACCTGACTACGACTATAAACTACTAAATGCCATCAGGAATCGAACCCAAGGTGACAATGAATCCATTGTAATTTATGTCTCACTTATGTTCGGTATGTTCTCACGTCTTACCAAAAAACTTTCCGAGTCTGAGAAACTCGAAATTTTACTAAGGAACATAAGACCTTGTTATTCGATGTTCGTAGCCTTAAAAGATGTTGACTCTGTCGTTTCTTTGATCAATACCTGTCAAAGTTATGAGAAAATTCTAGATAGAGATAAAAACTTTAAGGAACCTGATAATGTAAATAATTCTTTTAGCTCAGAATTTAATTATAAATTACCTTCCCCTTCTACTTCTAATGCTAAACAATTCTTCAACAAAAATAATTTTCAGTCTCAGTTTCAAAAACATACTTACTTTAATAAAAATAACTCTCAGCCTCAATCGAAGCAATCTGTAAATACAATTAATAAGTCTGCTAGTGTATCTCCTAACCCTAATATCTATTGCGTACGCTGTCGTACCAATGGTCATTCTCTTAACGAATGTCCTCAACCTAGATTTTTAATATGTTTTAAATGTGGTACAAAGGATGTTAAAACTCCTGATTGCCCTAAATGCAATGCCGGCAAATCTTCAACTAATTCAAAAAACTAAAATGTGACTTGGATAATAAATTTAATCATAAAGATTGGAATGATTGGTTATTAACAATAAAAAACTTTTTCCTCTGTTATAGAACTTCTTCTGTTCTCTATGAGAATGAAAAGGATTTTAATCGTCCTTTTTTCAATGTATCAATTGATAATGTTTCATTATCAGGACTTTTAGATAGTGGCAGTTCTTTAACTATTTTAGGAAAAAATTCACATCTTGAAATTCTGAAATTGGGTTTCTCGTTATCCAAGTCTAAGTCGGTTGTTGTGTCTACTGCTAATAATCATAAACTCAAATCTTTAGGTCACTTTGATCTTCCTATTACTTTTAATGGTCAAACTCACTTAATTAGAGCTTTCGTTTTCCCAGAAATAACTCCCTCACTAATCCTTGGGGTAGATTTTTGGAAAAAGTTTAACTTAGTACCTAACTTATTTTCTACAATATTTAATAATAATTGTCTTGCAATTTCAGACGATAAAAAAATTTTACCTTTTAACTTTATAATCTTTCCAAATCTCAGAAGGATATCGCTGATGATATCATTAATCGTTTTAAAAGTATTTCTTTTGAAGAAAAGGGTGAGTTAGGTCGAACTAACCTAATTTGTCATAAAATCGATACTGGCGATAATCCTCCCATTAAACAACGCTCGTATAGACTTTCTCCTATAAAACAACATGCGCTAATCAACGAGGTTGATAAGATGCTTGAATGGAAAGTTATTGAAAAATGTGAGAGTCCTTGGTTATCTCCCGTTTTAATAACTCCTAAAAAGAATGGCGAATGGCGATTCTGCGTCGATAGCAGAAAACTTAACTCAATTACTCGAAAAGATGCTTATAGTCTCCCTTTAATTAATGAAATACTGGATCATTTAAAAAATGCTAAATACCTTTCTAGCATTGATATTGCTAAAGCTTTTTGGGAAATTCCCCTAAATCCTGCTGACAGAGATAAAACAGCATTTTATGTGCCTGGTAGAGGAATGTACAGATTTGTTGTCATGCCCTTCGGACTTACTAATGCTCCAGCTACTCAACAACGTCTTATGGATACGTTATTTACTCCTGAATTTGATAATAAAGTCTTTTGTTATCTTGATGATATCGTTATTATTAGCGAATCATTCGAGGAACATATATCGTTTCTAATCAAAGTATTTGAAAAACTATCTTATGCCGGTCTAACTATTAACTTTGAAAAGAGTGTATTCTTTAAAAACGAATTAAAATACTTAGGTTACGTGGTAAATGAACACGGTCTTTGTGCTGATCCTAAAAAAATTGATTCTATTCTGGAATACCCTATTCCATCTTCTCGTAAAGAAGTTCGTCGATTTTTAGGAACATGTAGCTGGTTCCGTCGATTTATTCCTAATTTTAGCACTATTGCTGCTCCGCTTAATAAACTAAATAGTGGTGGTAAAAATGCTGCTAAATTTGTTTGGAACTCAGATGCTAATCAAGCTTTCCTTAAATTAAAAGAAGCTTTAGTAACTACACCAGTACTTTCTTGTCCTGATTTCAATCTCCCTTTTTCAGTGCACACTGATGCATCAAATTTTGGTATAGGAGCTATGCTTACTCAAATAAAAGAAGACAAAGAAGTTGTCATAGCTTATATGAGTAAATCCCTTAATAAAAATGAACAAAACTATTCTACTACAGAGAGAGAAACCCTTGCTGTTATCACTGCTCTCGAACATTGGCGTTGTTATTTAGACAATGGCAGACAATTTGTCATTTACACGGATCATGCTGCTCTAAAGTGGTTTCTAAATCTGTCAAATCCTTCTGGCAGACTTGCTCGATGGACTGTACGTCTATCTTCTTTTAACTTCATTCTAAAACATAAAAAAGGTAAAGAAAATGTAGTACCGGATTTGTTATCTCGTTCTAAAAATCTATCGGATAATAAAACTAACTTAAATGTTTCAGTTTTAACGGTGGAAGAACAGTATAATAAAGTTTTACAAGGCTGTCAAAACAATCCTGATAGTTTTCCAAACTATACTATTAAGGACAATAAGCTTTATCGTCTTTCTCGTTCCCTTAATACTATAACGGATGACTTCGTATGGAAAGAAGTTCCTCATCCTGGTGATAGAGAAAATCTGATTAAAAGTAATCATGGTTTGCCTGGTGAACCTCACCTTGGAATTTTTAAAACCTATAAAAAACTTTCTCTTTTATATTATTGGACAGGAATGTTCAAAGACATTGCTCAATTAATAAGTGAATGTGAGTCTTGTCTTGCTTATAAGCATCCTAATCATTCACCTTATGGTCCCATGGGTAAACCTAAAGTTTGCTCAAGACCCTTCCAATGTATTTCTCTTGATTTAATGGGTCCTCTTCCCATGACAAGAAAACGCAATCAACACATCCTAGTTGTGAATTGTTGTTTTACTAAATATACTTTAATCTTTCCCCTTAAACGTGCTATCGCTAAAGATATTATCGAATGCCTAGAAAACTTTGTATTTCTTATACATGGTGTACCTCAAACTATTATTATGGACAATGGTTCTCAATTTCAATCTAGAGAATTCAAAAAACTTCTGGATAACTATAAAATACCTTTTATCTTTTATTCACCTCATTATTGCCCGCAAGTCAATCCCACTGAAAGGTATAACAGAACTATTGTTACGGCTTTAGCGTCTCTTGTAGGTGATGATCATAGATCCTGGGATATTTTTCTTCCAAAAATCCAATATGCTATGAACAGTACAGTTAATGCAGTAACGGGTTATTCCCCAGCATTTCTAGTTTTTGGCAGGGAAACTATCAGCTGTGGTTCTGTTTATACTCCTACGAATAACCTTGACGAATTTACTTTCTTACCTCGTGATATTTATGCTACTAATATAGGATTACTTGCGACAATTTTTGACAAAGTACAAGTAGCTCTATTTGACTCCCATACTAAAAATAGTGTTCGATATAATTTACGACATACTATAAAAGAATTTAATGTCGACGATTATGTTTGGCGTAAGAACTATGTGCTCAGTAATGCCGGTTCTTACTTTAGTGCCAAATTAGCACCTAAATTCGTTCGGTGTAAAGTTATACAAAAACTCTCTCCACTGGTATATATCCTTGAGGACGCTAGCGGTTCTCGTGCAAAATGGCACATAAAGGATATCAAGACTTAGAATTTATTTTAATTTTACTTTTACTTGACTAATGTATATACTTTATTTTTGTTTGTTCCCATCTTCAATTACTAGTTACATTTTTGGCATTTTCTCATTTCCTTTCATTTTCATTGCTATCATCGGCTCTTAAGCCACTAAAGAACTAAACTTTAATGTTCTTCTACATCTCTCTACACAGTCTTGTGTTGAGACTTTAATTCGCATTACTTATGTAATGTGCACTACTCTCTTTACGCAAGTTTGCATTGCGTACTCTTTATTTATTTCTTTCTTTGAGCGGTTGACAACTCGTAAAATAAGCCCTTGTCATACATAAGAAATACGTAAATATATACGTTAAATTATACATAAAAGTACTATACTTACTTAATACTCATTCTTACTTGTATATATTTTCATCATATCTTTATTACATTACTTTCTTTCTAATGAGCGGCTGACTACTCATAAAATAAGCCTTCAGTCATATCATATTCATATATCATTCATCATCAATGGGATTTCAGCGTGAGCGGATTACAACTCCTTAAATAAGCCAACTGTTACGTAGTACTACTAGGCAGGTACTTATCTTGGAGTAGGAGCCATTGACTGTGAGCCCTACCCCTAAGTTTGATCGATTTTAGTATGAAAGGTTTATTGTAATATGTAAGATTTGGTATGATAGGCTGGTATGAAAGTGTTGTCTATTAACCTTCAAAATTTTCACTTAGTGTAAAAATTTTCAGGGGTTTTGGGGGAAATGTAGTGTATTCATGTTTATTTTACTTTTATTCTTGTCTATTTTACTATTATGATTACTTATTTAGCTCAAAAATGTTCTTTTTTACACTTTCTATTGTAAAATTTCTACGTTGCTAAGGAATATTTCTTTAAACTTACCGTTATATCTTCATTTTTGGTTCTTTTATAGTATATATGTTTTTCCAACATATTTAATGTACTTTTCTACACTTTTCGATGATCACTTCTTTAAATTTTATTAAAATTATTTATGTCTTTCCTTATTATAAACAATTTTGATTGTCAAGGATTGTGACAAGTCAGATTTTATTTTTCTAAAATTCTATAAATTTCTATGCGAACCTCTTCACAAATGTTCTAATTTCGTATTTTATTTGAAAATTATGAAGCAATACGAAATTCTAAATCGAGGCCTATATAAAGACACTGAATGTCAGTCCGGGTCAGTCTTGATCTTCTGAGAAACAGAACGGTACGAACTATAAAGGTCTTGTCTCGGGGCCTGCTGACCCCGGGACCCTGCAAGCCTTCGCGTCGTTAATCAATATCTAACACGAAGAAGTTGCTGTGACCTGTGGATTGAAGTATGGAATAAAGGCACACACTATCGCCTGCCACCCCTGCTGTGCTGCTGTGACCTGTGGCCGAAGCCTGGATTAAAGGTACTCACTTTCGCCTGCCATCCCTACTGTACCGCCAGTACATCTTCAACCCTATTGTGCCGCCGGACAAACTTTACCCCCTGTCGGGATTTCCCCGGCTATCCTGTCCGTGCCGTATCCGTAATTTTATTTGGAACTCTATCCGTGTCTGTGCCGTATCCGAGATTTCTTTGGAACTCTGTCCGTGCCCGTGTGGTGTATTTTTTATATTTTAAATTGTATTTTCTATTAATTTAAATTAAATATTAATTTCTCTTAAAAATCTGTTATTATTACATAACAACCTATAGGCACATATTTTTTTTAATGGTCATTTAATGGTCATTGATATTTTTTTAATCGAACAAAATTTTTTATCACACAGTTTTAAATTACCTTTTAATAAAATATGATGCCTTATTTATTTTAATATAATTTTTATACTATATTTTTAAAGTTGTAAGTAACTTTAAAAATATAGTGATGGTATATATATGATTTAGAAAAAATAAGATTTAGTGTCAGTAGATAACAATTATAAAACCATTATGCAACCATTATTTGCATGCTAATTTATAGCTATTATGTGGAACCTACATTATAAGACCAACTATTACACACCATGTTATTGCAAATAAAATTATTCTAATTCTTTGAATTAATTCAAATCTAGTCAACAACAACGAAATTGTCTTAATATATCAAGTAGAGCAACAACCAAGTCCGACGCAGTTCAGCTAAACAGAATGAGATAACAAGCAAAGTTGGGCAATGCTGTCCCTACGTTAGAGCGAGACAACAACATTGCACCCAATCCATTACGCGAGAACAGGTCCGCCATACACACGATAGGGACAACGAAAAAGGGCAAAGTTTCTCCTCTGAATTATTGAAATGAATACTGTTTTATTTTGCTAATTGACTTGCTGACGCTACTTTCCGGCGATAATTCGATGGAAATTTTTGGATGTATTAATTAAGTTACTTTATCTTATGCTAATGAATAAGGACCTTAGAGAAAGTGGATGTACTTTTAATTAATTATTAATGGCATGACTCACATCAACTGTATTCGCAGTTATTGAAAGCCACCACCTTGGGCTGGTACGCCAGTACCCCATCAGTGGGACATTAAAATTGTTGGCGATGATGGTGATGACTCATCATAACGCACAGAGTGTGGCGTGTGATTGTACTAACATTTGTGTTTTTTAATAAATATAATAAAATCAATTTATTGCAGGTAACAAAATACATGTATACATACCCCAGCAGTGGAATATTAAAAATGTTGGCGATGATGATGATGACTCATTTTCACGCACATAGTATGGCGTAGTACACTTGTGTTTTTGAAAAATTAAAATAACATCAATTTATTGCAGGTAACAAAATACATACATACATACCCCAGCAGTGGGATATTAAAATTGTTGGCGATGATGATGATGACTCATTATTACGCACATAGTATGGCATAGTACACTTGTGTTTGAAAAATTTAAATAACATCAATTTATTGCAGGTAACAAAATACATACATACATACCCTAGCAGTGGGATATTAATATTATTGGCGATGATGATGATGACTCATTATTACGCACATAGTATGGCGTAGTACACTTGTGTTTTTGAAAAATTAAAATAACATCAATTTATTGCAGGTAACAAAATACATACATACATACCCCAGCAGTGGAATATTAAAAGTGTTGGCGATGATGATGATGACTCATTATTGCGCACATAGTATGGCGTAGTACACTTGTGTTTTTGAAAAATTAAAATAACATCAATTTATTGCAGGTAACAAAATTCATACATACATACCCAGCAGTGGAATATTAAAATTGTTGGCGATGATGATGATGACTCATTATTACGCACATAGTATGGCGTAGTACACTTGTATTATTGAAAAATTAAAATAACATCAATTTATTGCAGGTAACAAAATACATACATGTCAGTCGCTCGAAATAAAATTATGCCAATAAAAATTAAATTAAATTAGAATTAAATAGTTTTAGGTTTTAGTGTGAGTCAAAGCGACATTAATCCTAAACCTATCTTCCTTACTAATATTATAAATGCGAAAATAAGTTTGTTTATTTGTTTGTTACCTCTTCATGCTTTATCTACTGAACCAATCTTCCTGAAACTTCGCATGTGCTTAAAAGGACATAGGGTATCTTTCATTCCGGAAAAAAGAAATTCACGCGGGCGAAGCCGTGGGCAAAAGCAAGTTGTCAAATAATCTTTAACAGATGCCACTTATTTTTGTGTTTATATATTTCAATTTACGTGGGATCAAAGACGGAAACGGAAATGTACAACTGAAATGATTTTCGCTTCATTTGAAGTCAGAAACTGTACCTCAAAGGTTCGATGACAGCCCACGGACTATTGGGTGAGGAGGGTCAGTTTGCAAAGCGTGCTGACCGAAACAAAGGCTTCTTTGAAGGAACCCTCAGCTTAGTATTATATTGACCTTTATATATATAGGTAAAGGGAACAGTGCTTTTTCTCGGAATGAAAGGTACTCTATGTCCTTCTCAGTACTTCTAACTATGTGTATGCAAAATTTCAGGAAGTTTGGTTTAATAGATAAGGCGTAAAGAGGTAACAAACAAACAAATAAACAAACAAACAAACTCACTTCGCATTAATAGGATATAATAAAACTCAGATCGCAGTGTACGCTATTAATATAGTTTTTAGTAATCTGTGCTATTAACGTTTATTTTTCAGACAGAATCAGATTATCAGTTTTTACCTATTCAAATAATAACTGCTAGGTGTTTGTAATAATCCTTGGGGGAGGCCTTTGTCCAGCAGTGGACGTCTTTCGGCTGAGAGAGAGGTGTTTGTACTGAATACAAGAAGGTTCAACAAAAATTTGTCGTGCTGGGTATCAGACCTAAGACGTCCAGATAGCGGCAATCAGATACTACACCAATGGAGGTTATCCTTCTATCCCTGAGATTTCCAGTGATGAGTAATGCCGTAGTTTACTACAGGTCTTAAAATACACGTAAAATTATACAGGCCGCGTATTAACATACAAATGACTTGAGACTGCCTTACGATAGTTATTATTCATGACTAGCTTATGTCCGCGAACTTCGTTGGCGCGTAATTTACTAATGTTTATATCTCTGGTTCTAAGTGACGTATAAAGATAAAACCTACGACAGATTTTAAGTACAATACAACACAACAACCATACACTTAAACAACAGTGAAAACTGCATTAAATTTGGTCTGGTAGTTTTTGTGTGATGCGCGTACAAACATATAGACAGAAAGACAGACAGACAGACAAAAATTAAAAAAAAAATAGTTTTGGCTTCTATTGGATCTACGAAGACCCCTCATAATATTTTTCTTAAATTAATTAATTCCTTTGTATTGACGTCACAGAATTAATATTAGTGGTTACCTATCACAAACTAGAATTCTTTAGTTACGAATTTGAAAATACCAAAAACGTTTCTTATTTTTTTTATTTTTAATATTTTCATTTGACCGAAATCTCTTATTCCATCTGGTTGAAATTCCGATTTTCGATTGTTATATTTTTGAAAGGTATATGCTTTGTATTGCAACCTAACGTTAAACCGATGATACTATTTCTGTATGTTTCATAAAGAAAATAATTATTTAACCTAAAAAATATTTTCTCTATTATTAAAATACAACATGACAAATACCAAATAATTTAAATCATAATTTTGAAATCCAAAATGTTTATATATACAGAGTATATACTTTGTAGTTATGTTCTATTTGTGTGTTTGTCATGTTGTGCGGCTTGGGGTGGCCCAAGGGCCACCCCGCCGCAACCTGAACCTACCTATAGCGCTCTGTCACAAGATTCAAATGTGATATAGAATTATCCAAAAACGTTTCCAAAAACACTTCTAGAAAATAAAATTATTGTTATTTATATTATTGTTACTAAAATAAGTGTTATTTATTATAATATATTAATCCTGCATGTACAAAATTACTGTTAATAAAATAAAAGTTATTGAAAATCTGTGTAAATAATAATTTGGAAGAAGTTATTTCTATCATTAATACTTCTAGAAATAAAATTCTTGTTACCAAATAAATTTTCAAATAAAAATTACATATTTTGATTTTCGGTCGATAGTTTTTATAGAAGACGAAAAATATATTTATTGAATTTATATAAGCAGAAAATATGGTAAATGACCCATTTGGCATTTAAAACTTCGTTGTACCGTTTTCGAACAAATAAAAATCGAAGAAAAACAAATCTAGTTTGTGATAGGTTACCATATTAGTACTACGTACAGAAAGGAAACTCCCTGCCCCTCCCGCAATATGGCACCCCCCCGCTCCTTCCGCACTTCTCCCCCGTTCTTGTGTAACTGTGGGACGTTCGACTATGAAAACGCACACATTGACGTGTTACTGACGTGTTCACGGATATACAGTTTCATTTATAGTAGTAGTAGGCATATTTGACGCGCCGTTTCTATGAAGGGCCCGCCCTGTGTTGACGTATAACATGTTTATGAATAAATGAGTATTGAGAATTAAGTATCTGCTGTACAGACGCAGACCAGTTTAGTAGAGTTTCATTATATGTAAATTGATAATTGATTAGTGGCGGTTGAAGCATAATGTTATATTATCTTACGATTTTCGTTACGTCATAAGATAGGTGGATTGTTAAAACGGTCTCGCGTGGATTTGATGAATGAAGTTGAAACTTTGGCTGGTAGGAAAGCAGATATAATAGCACATAGGGTACTTTTTATTCCGAAATTAAATTATTTTTATTGTATACGTAACTTAGAAGTACATTTGGACAAAAATGTTAAATGATCACTGAAGATTGTTCGGGGGAGAAAGGGGGTCATATTGGATACCAACATTAGTTCTTCTAATGTTGGTGTCCAATGAGACTCCAATTCCTAGCTCACACCTCCTCGTGGTCTCCCCTGGTAAATGTGTTGAGTAATACATTACCTAGGCATTGTATTACTCAACATAAGCCAACGTGACAGGAAGAAAAACTCGCCGAGACGCACTGGCCAGCGCGGCGTTTTACGGCCAAATCCCTTCTGTCCAAAATGAATAACGCCAAGAAACCAAGGCCCTCAGTCCCCAGCAGCCCCGCTATTCCTGACTACGGCAGCGGTCACGGTAACGGCGGGGCAGAGGGTGCTAAGAATCCCTGGGTTCGATCAGGCTGCCACTCGACGACCCTGACCCTGGCGTGTTATAACACCAGGACGATTAGACTGGATGAACGGCTTCATGAATTTGAACTAGCTACAGAAAATATTAAGTGGGATATTATAGGGCTGTCTGAAATCAAAAGAAGAGGCGAGAATCTATTAAAATTATCTTCCGGCAATCTTTTATATTATAATTCCCCTCAAGATACTACTTATGGTGGAGTAGGTTTTTTCATTAGCCGTAAACTGGAACCTTATATTATAACAATTAAAAGTATATCAACCAGAGTTTGTTTTCTTGTGATTAAACTAAACAGTAAATACTCATTAAAAATTATACAGGTTTATGCACCAACCTCAACTCATGCCGATGCCGAAGTAGAATCGTTTTACGATGATATTGAAAAGGCTATTATAGAAAATAAATGCCATTACACAACTATTATTGGAGACTTAAACGCCACAATAGGAGCACCACTTATAAATGAAAAATTTGTTGGTAAATTTGGTCTAGGACACCGTAATGATAGAGGCCTTACGCTAGTAAATTTCTTAGAGAACAATAAACTATACGCAATGAATACTTTCTTTCAAAAGCGAAAATCTAGAAAATGGACATGGATAAGCCCTGGCGGCAACATCAAAAATGAAATAGACTACATAATCAGTTCACACAAACATATAATTACAGATGTTTCGGTTTTAAATAAATTTCATACAGGCAGTGACCATCGGTTGGTGAGAGCGACGCTTAGAATTAATTTAAAAATGGAGAGAATCAAACTAATAAAATCAAATGATTCATATAAAAAAGAAGACATAATACACTTATCCAAAGACTTCCAAATAGAGCTAAGTAACAGGTTTCACATTTTAGAAGATCAAGTTAACACAGACATTAATCAATTTTATGATTCTTTCTGCAAAACAATAGCCGAAACAACCAAAAAACACCTAGGTAATAATCACTCTAAAAATAAACGTAACAAATTAACTACAGAAACAATTGCACTTCTAGAAAAAAGAAAATCAATGAAAAATAACACAATAAATGAACATAAAGAATTAGTAAATATGAACAAGAAAATACATAAGGCAATTCGTAAAGATATCCGACAACACAATACCAAAGTCATTACTGATACCATTGAACAATATAGAGAGAGGCCCAAAAATTTTTCGAAAAAAGACATCAATAGGTAAAGAACAAATACTTAAGCTTAAAGATCAGAACGGTGACGTTGTAATCAGCCGCGAACAACTTTTAAAAGTAGTTGAAGAATTTTATCAAGACCTTTACAAATCTAAAAAATCCGAACCAAACTTAGATACAGATGACCAAAGAGCACCACCCAATGAACATAAAGACGAAGGAAACATACCACCGATTATTATATCAGAAGTAAGATATGCACTTTCACAGATGAAAAAAGATAAGACCCCAGGTGAGGACGGAATAACATTAGAATTATTATCAGCAGGAGATACAGTAGTTTTGAAGGTCTTGGTGAAACTTTTTAATGTAGTTTTGTCTAGATGTGAAATACCCGAAGTTTGGAAAAATGCAGTAGTTACCATCATCCATAAAAAAGGAGACACCTCTCAACTATCCAATTACCGACCCATAAGCCTTCTTTCTCAAGTGTATAAACTCTTTGCTAAAATTATCTGCAACCGTCTTACTCGAATATTAGATGAATGTCAGCCCATAGAACAAGCTGGTTTCCAAAGCGGATTTTCCACAATAGACCATATTCATACTGTGAAACAGCTGATGGAGAAGAGTTCAGAATTTAACAGACCCTTATGTCTAGCCTTTGTCGATTACGAAAAGGCCTTCGACAGTGTCGAACATTGGGCCGTGTTCAACTCTCTCCATCGCTCTCAGGTAGACGCACGCTATGTGGATCTGCTGAAGGAGATTTACAATTCGGCAACAATGCAGGTACGTCTACATACTAACAGCGATCCTATACCTATCAAAAGAGGGGTGCGGCAAGGGGATACCATCTCCCCCAAACTATTTACTGCTGCTCTAGATGATGTCTTAAAAACTCTAGAATGGGATTCAGAGGGACTTAATATCAATGGTGTACATCTATCTCACCTACGATTTGCAGATGACCTGATATTGTTTGCCGAAACGCCGAATGAACTCCAAATAATGCTGACTAGTCTTCATGACGCATCTCTGAGCGTAGGTCTAAAGATGAACATGACCAAGACAAAGGTTATGTCGAGCACATCTGGCCTCTTAAACACGAGCTTTACCGTTCATGGTGAGAGTATAGATGTGGTCGACAAATATACTTACCTTGGTCATTGTTTGTCTTTCGACAAAAAACTAAGATCAAAGGAGATTGATCGGCGTATACAGCTGGGCTGGGCAGCATTCAGTAAATTAGCAGACGTCTTCAAAAACAGAGAAGTACCCCAAAGCTTAAAAACCCGCCTCTTCAACCAGTGTGTCCTTCCCACGATCACTTATGGTGCCGAGACATGGACTCTTACAAAAGGAATCATGTACAAGATTGCAGTTGCGCAAAGAGCCATGGAGCGAGCCATGCTCGGCATCAAATTGCAAGATCGAGTTCGCAACTTGGAGATAAGACGTCGAACGAAAGTTCAAGACGTGGTTTCCAGAGTTGCAACTTTAAAGTGGAACTGGGCTGGGCACCTGGCTAGAAGGAACGATGGAAGGTGGGGTAAAGCTATTACCGAGTGGTACCCCCGAAATGGAAAACGGAGTGTAGGGCATCCGGCAGCTAGATGGGTAGACGATATTAAGAATATTGCTGGCAACAACTGGAGTAGGATGGCCCAGGACCGAGAAGGTTGGCGTAGACAGAAGGAGGCCTATACCCAGCAGTGGGTCACGGAAGGCTGTGGATGATGATGATGATGAAGATTGTTCACATATTCGTCTAAAACCCAGGAAGAACAAGTTGTTTTGAGTGCACCCAAAGCAAGGATCTGCTATTCCTTGAGACACAAATCAAACTCTTCTGAGTATAATTTCCATTTGAGAGAAGCTCCGGGGCGCAGCTAGTAAATAATATTAATTTTGTTTGTTTGTTTGTTTGTTTGTAAACTCTTTATTGCACATACACACAAGAAAAATAATTTAATTTTAATTTTAGTCATTTTGAGAAGTTTCCTAATGAGAACTTAATTCGAAGTTGGCATTTTGCGAGCGGTTTGTTCCCTACCGTGATCACATCGTGTTTGTTACAACTTTATGCATATTATTATCCGCTAGTTTATAACTTTCAGACGGATTTTAAGGGCTTAATTCAAATTTTGTGTACCAGAAAGACTTATTAATTCAGCATTTCAGGCGATTTTCAACCGTGTTGTTAACTATTTTGAGTTTGTTTTGCATAAAATTTACGGTTTTGTTAGTAAATGTTTCAAGCTTATTATATCAAAACTTCCTTTTGGACAAGCTAACAATGGTGGTTTTGTAAATATTACCAATTTATATACCTACAGTTTAATTTTAAGTTCTATAATAAATAGTATATAAAAAAGTATATATCATACTATTTTATTCGTAGAAGTATAAATGTATCATTAAACAATAAATGTTTCTGTGTATGTCTCGTTTGTAAGTTTTCTGCACTAGTGTTCACATTTTGTAATTATATTTTTGCCAGATATTGCAACAAAAACAAATAAATTCACATAATACCAAAATCAAAATCATGGTATCTTATAATGCAACGAGTATATGGCAAATGGTATAATGAAATATTTATTTACAAACAAATGTTATAATATAGTATGTGCCACCATAAGCAACAAACTATAGTATGAACAAATACATCTTTTTCAAAAACAAGAGGGTTCGTATACCTCGTATAAAAGACGCCTTTTCACGTCCTCATCATAACAGATCTTTAGAACCGCTCTACACCGGCGGTTATCCAGCCAAAAAACGCCCTAGGCGGTAAAAAAACGTACCGTGTGCAATTTCACTGCTAGTATATATAATTTCCCGAAAAAATCTATTTCTAAGTAGGCTGCTTTTATCCCAAAATTATCACGGGAGCGAAGCTTATATGATTTCGCTTTTCACTTCCAGTTTATATTCCTAACTTAAATTTCCATATCTTTCAGCAATGGTAATACTTTACCATTGCTGCATTAACTAAATTCTTACTGATTTAACTGTCTTTTTTGAATTGGTTGCACTACAGTGTGACATTCATTCTTCCATAGTCGTTCATTCTTCCAGTAATAGAGCGAGATGGAGAGCCATTGCAAAAGCAGCAACCTTCACCCAGGGGACGGGTAGTACAGGAGATCTCATGCGAGCACCATCTGCACAATCACGACTACTCGGACAAGAGTGACCGCCTAAGAAGAAGACGGTATGACTGCCAAGAGCATGCCCTTTGACACATGTCAAATCTACAGAAGCATTTGGGACAATTATAATATTTACGTTATTAACATGTTACTTATTAGTTAATTCTAAGTCTAGCTTATATTTACCATAGTACATATTCTTATCTATGATATTTACTAAAGTCATCGAAATATAATAAAATTCTTATAACAGTCTTTAGCGACTTATCAAAAGGGCATTTTGTGTCAATCTACGGAATAAAACTTTTTTCCAAAAAAAATGAACCGACTTCATCATAAAACTTAAAATCATGAAATAACAATAAAGAAAAATGTATTAGCATGCTACCTACTGAATGAGGTGAAGTCGGTGCCAAGTGCAGGAGTAAGGGTGTTATGTAATTGTTCAGCTAGGCATTTTTTATACGAGTATATACTCGTATATACATGATTCTAATGTTAATTTGCGTTGGTGAAATGAAGCGTTGGTGGCCGAGTGGTAGAGCGCCCGCCTGTGGATGCAAAATCCCAGGTTCGAATCCTGCCCGGGCTACATGAGTTTGTATACCAATCTGACTCATGTATGGTAGTTTTCATCGACCACCACTTGCTTCCGGTGAAGGAAAACATCGTGAGGAAACCTGCACTCTGTGTTGACGATTATCAACTAGTGTGTGAAATGGAGAAGGCAATGGCAAACCACTCCATTAAAATTGCCAAGAGAGTCGTTGTGTGTGTTTCATTCCATATAATGACCACGACCCTCAGTCATGAGGAAATACGACTATAGAGAGAATGTTAATTTAGATTATTTATTTTTTAATTTAGCACCGACTTCACCTCATTCAGTAGGTAGCATGCTAATACATTTTTCTTTATTGTTATTTCATGATTTTAAGTTTTATGATGAAGTCGGTTCATTTTTTTTGGAAAAAAGTTTTATTTTATAATTTTTAGTGCTACCTATATTTTCTTTATTTAAAACTTAAACTTTTCTTTCACTGCCCGAAAATAAAGAATTAAGAATTCGAAACTTTTTATGTCAGTTTGATTTGAAATGTCAAATTGTCTATTATTTTTGGCACATAACTAGACCGAGAGCCCGCGATGACCAAACCTTCCTTATTTAAAAAATGCTAAATGTTTCTCTGCGTTGTATATACGGGTAAAAAATATTGGCGACTAGGTATAAAGTTTGGATCTCAGTTGCTTATGTAGGTAATATTGGATAGCAAGGATGATTTTTATAGGTATAAAAAGCACCCTTGGGCCTCCTAAAGTAACATTAAATTCAGCTTTTATAATAAAACAAATATAACTATAATTTGGTAAAGTTACAATGTCTAGCAGGGGTTTATATCTGCACCAATTGCCTGGTAATGGATGGCGTGATTTCTAATATTATTAGAAATAAAATCTTTAAAAAACTTTACTTTGAGGAAATTGAGCTACCACTTTAAATGTTATTGCTACAAATAATCTGCCTAAGTACCTAATCATGATCCAACTTTTATAGTCGCTAATCGCTATTTCTATGTTGGGGACATACACAGAAAATCTTGAGTTTTAATAAAATAAGGAAGGGTATGCTGTCGCGGGCTTTTGCTCTATAAAGCAATGTTGGTATTTTTATATTTTGTTAGGTATCTTTAAAATTACCGAACAGATTCTGACGTGATTAAAATGGGACCAACTTGGGAATACACCATTACGAATAAAAAAACAATTTTGGAAATCAATCCACAATTGGCGGAGAAATCGGCGAACATACATAAAAAAAAAACATACATACATCGAAACATATAACCTCCTCCTTTTTTGGGAAGTCGGTTGAAAAGGTACCATATGTTCGTTGTTGCTTAAGTCGTTTAGAAAAATAAATCATTCGAGTTTACTTAGCAGATACTAAGCCTAATTTCGTAAGTGCCAACGACCATAAAGTACCATTTTCCGTGGATTGACACAATTTATTATTATGATTAACTAGCTTTTGCCCGCGCCTTCGCCCGCGAGAATTTCCCACGGGAACAGTGCTTTTTCCCGGGATGAAAGGTACCCTATGTCCTTCTCCGTACTTCTAGTTATGTGTATGCGAAATTTCGGGAAGATTGGTTCAGTAGATAAAGCGTGAAGACGTAACAAACAAACAAACTCACTTTTGCATTTATAATATTTGTTAGGATTTGATTTATCTAATCATGCATTCGACGGTAAAAGAGAGCTTTCCCGCGTTAAAATAACCGCTCGTGTAACCAGACCCCTATATGTACGATATAACCACGATGTGCCCCCTAATTCTATCATCCCCTATGAGGGGTTGGCAAACTGTCAGTAGCATTAATGCTTGTCTTTGAAATGGCCGAAAATTATTTCCGAATGCGCGTTACATGCACTGTAATATACATTAGGTGGATGTGGTTATATTTTTAGGTTCGGTTTATACTTCATTTCTGTTAGATTTTTTACTACTTACGGATGGAAAGATTAACATCTTAGAAAAGGAGCTTGATCGGTACAAGTTAACAATCACTGCTATAAGCGAGACGCATTGAAATAATAGTGAGTACAGTGCGCTCGGGATGCCAGTAATAGAGAGAGGTAGAGAGGTTTGTAATGGCTCTCCCATTACAAAAGCAGCAACCTTCGCCCAGGGGACGGGCAGAACAGAAGATCTCATGCGACCCCATCTGCACAACCACTGGACGGATTGGGCTGAAATTTGGCATGCAGGTAGATGTTATGACGTAGGCATCCGCTAAGAAATGATTAACGCGAGCGAAACCGCGGGCAAAAGCTAGTCAGTAGATAAAACGTGAAGAGGCAACAACTCACTTTCGCTTTGATAATATTAGTTATGGGATTGGGACATACCCCTCATGTGCGTGAGGATACCACAGACCTCGACATCCGCCGCCGGCGCCCGGGGCGCAGAAGGCGGGCTTATAGCCTGCTTCAGCTGCCCCCACATTAACGGCCGGTCGGACGGCGGAAACGGGATTCCGTCGTCCGGCTTAACGGCCCCGGGTAGAAAGGCGCCACCGTGTCAAGCGTGCCTTTCCCCTAGCGGGTAGAATTGAAGGCTGTCGAGTCGTCCCGCTGGCTGCTCCGAGGAGAGCGGCCGAGCCGAGGCCGCCGTGGTACGGCCGCCGGAGCTGTGGAGCGAGTGTAGCACACGGTCCCGGCACAAATGCGGTTGGCGTTGGCACCGTGTGGTTTTAGTGGGTTCAAGTCCCACACACCTGTCCGGCTTCCCGTGGCCGGATGGACGGGACGAGGGACTTTCCACACGTAAAAAAAAAAAATAGGACTTACCCCTCATGGACCACTCTGACAAGAGTGACCAACTAAGAAGAGTTAGATTTCGGTTTCCTAGGCAATAGTTGAATAAACCGTATAGCTCTTCGGTGATGTACTAACTTTCTTGCTTGATTATTTATTTATTTATTTATTTATAGCTAGTAAATATCGTTTACACAACTATGTAAACAGTATGAGTACAGACAATTGTTTAAGTAAATATGTAATAAGATGCGACTCCCTTCTACCAAAATTGCAGTGCCAGACAGGGTTCATAAATGTACTTTCTCATTTATTGTCGCGATGTCAACTTCATGGATACAATAAAATATTGAGTATTGCAGACCTAATTCTTTGAGCAACAAGGACTTCCGCGCGCGGCAAAAAAGTCCATGTTGCATGCTCTAATACTATTTACATTAGAATAGTTAGAAAGTTAGTTCTTTACCGTTTACTATACCCGTAGTGTGCAAACTGTTTTCTAGAGTAATTACGAATCGTCTCGCTCGCAGGTTTGACGACTTCCAGCCTCCCGAACAAGCCGGTTCCGAAAAGGCTTTAGTACCGTAGACCACTTACATACGCTGCGGCAGATTATACAGAAGACTGAGGATTATAATCAGCCATTATGTTTGGCGTTTGTGGACTACGGGAAAGCCTTCGATTCGATCGAGACCTGGGCTGTGCTACAGTCTCTCCAACGGTGCCAAATTGACTATCGATATATCGAAGCGCTAAAGTGTTTGTACGAAAACGCCACCACGTCGGTCTGTCTCCAGGATCAAGGCTCGAAACCAAACCAGTTGCAGCGAGGGGTAAGACAGGGAGACGTTAAATCTCCGAAACTGTTCACCGCCGCCCTGGAAGATGTTTTCAAGCTTCTGGACTGGAGCGGACTCGGTATTTAATATCAACGGCGGGTACATCACTCACCTTCGATTCGCTGACGATATCGTAGCCATGGCTGAGACCTTGGAGAACCTAGACACAATGCTCGATGGCCTCTGTAGAGTCTCTCAACAAGTGTGTCTAAAAATAAACATGGACAAGACGAAAATCATGTCTAATATCCGTGTCGCGCCCACTCCTCTGAAGGTTGGAGACTCTACACTCGAAGTTGTTGACAATTATGTATACCTGGGACAAACAATTCAGTTAGGTAAGTCCAACTTTGAGAAAGAGGTCAATCGTCGAATCCAACTCGGCTGGGCCCCGTTCGGGAAGCTTCGCGATATCTTCTCGTTTAAATTACCGCAGTGTCTTAAGTGTCTTTGAACAGTGTGTGCTGCCAGTAATGACATACGGAACAGAGACGTGGTCGCTTACTATGTGCCTCATAAGAAGGCTCAAGGTCACCCAAAGGGCGATGGAGCGCGCTATGCTCGGAGTTTCCCTGCATGATCGAATCAGAAATGAGGAGACCCGTAGGAGAACTAAAGTATCCGACATAGCCCACAGAATTGCCAAACTTAAGTTGCAGTGGGCGGGGCACATAACTCGTAGAACAGATAGCCGTTAGAGCAGAAAAGTTCTCGAGTGGCGACCATGAACCGGAAAACGTAGTGTTGGCAGGCTCTCCCACTCGGTGGACCGACGACCTGGTGAAGGTCGCGGGACGCGCATGGATGCGGGGAGCGCAGGACCGGTCGTTGTGGAAACCCTTGGAGGAGCCTTTGTCCAGCAGTGGACGTCTTTCGGCTGAGAGAAAGAGAGAGATACCCGAAGTGTGCCCAAGATTTAAGGGGGAAAATTATTACATGTTTTCCCGGTATTCTACTTTTGTGCCAAATTTCTTTGCAATTTGTTGGGTAGTTTTTCCACAAATATTCCATTACTAACTTCTATCCTCACTAACTTTTCCATCCCTGGAAGTACATTTCTGTGTTATAGAAGTTTAGCTTACATTTATTTGCTTTAGCATTTATGAATTTTAAACATATTTTGTTTTACAATAGGTCCGGATCTTATATCAAAATCATTATTGTACATGCATACATAGAATCACGTCTTTATCCCTTATGGGGTAGACAGAGCCAAGAGTCGTGAGACCTCGAAGGCCACGCTTAGTTGAATAGTGGGCTTTCTGGAATGAAGTTATAGTGACAGATTGCTAGCCCATCGCCTAGGAGTGGAGGAATCCCCAGTTCAAAGCACTTTCCCTCGATTGACTTTAACAATCTGCGCGGAAATAGAAGCAGTTAGCACAATATATGTTTTTTCTTCGCTCCCAGACCAGCATAGAAGCATTATTATTGTGAGCATTAATTATTATTAAACCTAGGTTCTCATACACAAATATAAGTAGAAGAAACAGTAAGAAAGCAATTGCATAATCACATCAAATTGCTTTCATCTTAGCAGAAAACTTATACAAAATTACAAATTTTCCAAAACATACCTTAGTACTTTGTAATAAGACATCGTGTGCGTGTTTCGTAAGTTTGTTTTGCTCTTCTTACGAACAATGGATTCAAGTTCCCGAGTACAATGTTGATACAATGCTAATATGAGGGGTGCTAAGGTTCTCCTTAAATTGAATACAAGATGACGTATCATTTGTAGGTTTTGTCTTGGTTTTGTCTTTTTGTTTAGTTAATTGCTAGTAGTTTATAGCTTTTCTTCTGGTTTAAAACACCATCTGCTAGAGACACTCATCACTTTCAAGATGTAGTTATTACAAAGCTAAAAATCAATGAGTATAAACCAGTCGATTTTGGTATAGCCATCGATAAAATATTACAATAATATTTTATCGATGGTATAGCCAATAAATAAGTATTTTTTTTTTATTAATTGAAGATGGGTTTGCTGAAATTAAATCAGATTTGTGCAAATTATTATCAGATCATCCTCCAATTTTTTTTTAGAATCCAACTTTGGGTGCATGAGTGGTTCATACCTTAATAATATTATAAATGCGAAAGTTTAAATGTGTATGTTAATGTTTGACACTCAATCATGTAAACTATAGGTACAACATGGATTGGTACACGGACAAAATTAGATTAGCATAAAGTGTACTTTTTATCCCATAGGACTAGAGCTCTGACTAGTATATACCTACTAATGTTTATAAAATGTGACATATTAAATCGAGTGATTTGATTTTCGTATGTGGTGTCAGACTGTGTGTCAGACTGGTGTCCAACACTGGTGTCAGATTTTTCAAGGCATCTGACAAAGCCATGGAGGTAATAAGTACTTTATACAACGTACTTATTACTTCCATGGACATAGCTTAACGACTACCATCAATGATGACAGCTGGGATTCCGAAGCACGGAGCTCGAGATATTTTTATGCCACTGGCGATGGCGGTCACCCATCCAAGTGGGGACCGTACCCAGGGTTGCTTAGCGTACGTAAGTGCTAATAATGCTCATGATCATTGGACTATCGGGCTCCTCAAAATCAAGTGGTATTTGTTACCTACCACGCCTTAACTATTTGGATTCTGATGAAAGGTACATAAGTAGAGTAAACATCCTACTAATATTATAAATGCAAAAGCTTGGATGTGAGTTTGTGAGGATGTTTGTTACTCAATTACGCAAAAGCTACTGGACGGATTTCGATGAAATTTGGTATCCGGGTAGAAAAATACCGGGAAAGCACATAGAGTATTATCCCGAAATTCTTACGGAAGCGAAGCCCCGGGGCACAGCTAGTTCAAAATATATCATGAGATACTATAATCCTCAAACTCCTACGTAAGTGGAGACAAACAGCGCAAGTAGTATTCTTATAAATAGTTACAATCTCAAATGTTTGTTCTACATAGAGCGTGTATTAAATCAACGTATTGCTTTAACAGAGACATGGAAAGATGTTCGGCCATCTTGTACGACATGACGATTTGATTCAAAATCTGATAGAAGGAAAAATAGAAGCTAGAAGAGGAAGAGGAAAGCCAAGAAGGGCTTATGTAGACCAAATAAAGGAGAAGGCAAAAGTTGTGTCGTACAAGGAGGTCAAAACGATGGCTGAGGATAGGGAGACATGGAAAAAACTCCACCGACAAGAACAATGTTCTTAAATTTAAATGTAAATTAATTGCTTTAACAATACAACTTTCTGTCTACAGGTCTTCTAAATTCATTCACATACAAATGTTGTAATTAAAATTCAGATGGTATGCATGCACAGACTTAAATAAAAATAGACGAGGTATCAGTGAGGATTTTATTAATGTTAACCTGCTGTCGACTGTGTGCGTTACCCTGGCAGGAAAGTGTGTCCTGGAGTTAAGTGAATGGAACCAAAACGTTGTGCATAGTCTAGTGTACATGTGCCGCGAATAAAACTTTTGTGCGTCTTGTAGTTTAGGAAAAAAACGGAAATCTAGGATTCTGCTAGGGTAACGTCGTTCTAGCAGGAAAGTTCTAAACGAATGATCGGAAAGAGAAATATTCTGAGGGGGCAGAGAGCTTAGAGCTGTGCATTGACCTGGGCCGAAGAGATCATTTGTGCGTCTTCAGGTTTTCGGGATATTGCATTTCCTGCTAGAGTAACGTTTTGCAAAATCGTGGATCTCCTAGATCCATCGTATGTGCGCCTGTAAGATAAATATACATGAATAGCTATTCATTTGTGCCCATCTGTGCCATAATTAGATTTAAGAAAATATTTATAATTTTTAAGTAATCGCGTTGTCTTTGAAATCACGAAAAAAAATCATAGCGCCTAAATGAAAAGACGTGTAAGCTCGCTGAAAACTGTATTCGATTCTTCTATACACCTATAATAACCACAAAAAGTTTCTGAAGTGCACATGTATTCATTATTGAATAATATTACAAAAAGACAAATTTAGGTGACTTAACTTTGACGTCAACATACAAGAAACCGGCTCAACCCAATAAGTGTGCGTGTGAACCAAAGATTAGTGTGTTTAGTCATATATTATCGTGGAAATTTTCAGTTCAAAATGTTAAGGATATAAGTAAATAAACACAAATCCAAAAACATATGAACAACGGCAGATTATCCGGCCAAATTAGAATGACTACAAAAAAGCGACGGTTTCATACATATCGATGACCTTCTCTATTGAACGTATTATACCTGAGCTGTTGGCCGTACAGTCGCTATCAAACGTCTGTCGGCAATTCCCAACTGAGAATTCCCGACAAAGTTTGAGGAAATAATTAAAAAATCCTAACTATCCTATCCTAACTAAAATTATTAATGCGAAAGTGAGTTTTTTTTGTTTATTTACTTGTTTGTTTGTTACCTCTTCATGCTTTATCTACTGAACCATTCTTCCTGATATTTCGCATACACATTGTTATAAGTACTGAGAAGAACATAAGATACCTGGGAAAAAGCACTGTTCCCGTGGGAAATTCACACGGGCGAAGCCGCGGGCGAAAGCTAGTATGGATATAAAATGCACAAGACATGCACATAGTGGCCATATAAAATAAAAAAAGAGGTTTCTGATTTGGAAATTATTATTTTTATTCTCTTATACAGAGGTAATTTTAATAGTAAATATTATGGCATCAAATCACAGATCAAACTACTACTGTGGACACTGGGAACATTGCTTTTTCCCGGGATGAAAGGTACCTTATGTCCTTCTCCAGTACTTCTAACTATGTGTATGCGAAATTTCAGGAAGACTATATCAGTAGATAAAGCATGAAGATGTAACAAACAAACGGATTTGACACCGTAGATGCCTCGGTGGTCCAGTAGTCAAAGCATAAAATATGTCTCATGATCTGGCTGGGTACTTTATATATCTACCAAGCATATTTTGCGGAAAGGATTTCCAGTCTTATTGGGATATTGCATTTTCAAATCAACTGCTTAGCCGAAAACAAAAATGACTCAATGACTTTGGACTGCACTTTTAGCTGTGGGTCTCGAACAATAAAATAATATTTACTTACTGCTAAAGAAAACCAAATGCCTTTCTTTCTAACCATTGGTAACTTAAATATTTACTTACCATTGCAGATTATTCCATTCCAACTTCATAAACTTTTAACCATCATCTAATTAGTAAACAAACGCAACTGCGCAACAGGATCTCTATAGCGTCATAACATACAACATGCACGCGTGATGCACGCAACGCACCAAACTGTTTACCAAGAGAAAAGATGACTCACTTCTAGTTAAAAGCAAAATACATCGCATTATTGAAAATAGAATGACGATTATATATCTATCTCTGTCCCACTTATACCATTTTGCTTACTAGTTATCTCACTTTCTTCACGCTAGCTAGACAAAGCGACTCCCTCCCTATTGTTTTTATTATCCGTAGACAGAAAACTAATCCAACGTCATCGGGTGCCGCGCGCGGCGCGGAGGAAGGAAACATCGGTCAAGAATTGTACGACTCGACATGGAAGAAGAAACAGTAGCCATAGCCATGTAGCTAGTTCATAATAGTGGTACCTAAAAAAACTTTCACATTAAAAAAACACATTTTGTATTTTTATAGAAGGTACCTAATCTACCTATTTCGACAAATAAGGAACACGACCTTAACTTTTATACAAATCCCTATTTAACAACAATACATATTTTTTAATTACTTCCACTATTTCCCACAAATAAAGTTACAGGTTGGCATTTGCTAATAAACGTTTGAATGCGACTGTACGAACAGCTTAGGTATAATACGTTCAATAAAGAAGGTTATCGATATGTATGAAACCGTCGCTTTTTTGTAGTCATTCTAATTTGGCCGAATAATCTGCCGTTGTTCATATGTTTTTGGATTTGTGTTTATTTACTTATATCCTTAACATTTTGAGCTGAAAATTTCCACGATAACTTATGACTGAACACACTAATCTTTGGTTCACACGCACACTTATTGGGTTGAGCCGGTTTCTTGTATGTTGACGTCAAAGTTAAGTCACCTAATTTTGTCTTTTAGTAATATTATTCAATAATGAATACATGTGCACTTCAGAAACTTTTTGTGGTTATTATAGGTATATAGAAGAATCGAATACAGTTTTCAGCGAGCTTACACGTCTTTTCATTTAGGCGCTATGATTTTTTTCGTGATTTCAAAGACAACGCGATTACTTAAAAATTATAAATATTTTCTTAAATCTAATTATGGCACAGATGGGCACAAATGAATAGCTACTCATGTATATTTATCTTACAGGCGCACATACGATGGATCTAGGAGATCCACGATTTTGCAAAACGTTACTCTAGCAGGAAATGCAATATCCCGAAAACCTGAAGACGCACAAATGATCTTTTCGGCCCAGGTCAATGCACAGCTCTAAGCTCTCTGCCCCCTCAGAATATTTCTCTCTCCCATCATTCGTTTAGAACTTTCCTGCTAGAACGACGTTACCCTAGCAGAATCCTAGATTTCCGTTTTTTTCCTAAACTACAAGACGCACAAAAGTTTTATTCGCGGCACATGTACACTAGACTACGCACAACGTTTTGGTTCCATTCACTTAACTCCAGGACACACTTTCCTGCCAGGGTAACGCACACCTGTCGACTCGTGTGTTGTGTTTGTCGTAGTCCCTAAAAAAAATGCTATATGATTTTATATCGTCGTATTTGACATTTTATATTCATCAGATAAATCACCTACTAAAGGTGTAGGAGGTAAATTTCCTACTAGAGCACAGAATAAGTAATAGTACCAAGAGTGAGGCGAGATTGTAAGGTGAAGACTGCTGAAGACGTTCAAAACGCTGTTGCGGCTACCCCAATAATGCAATGCATCGACGATGATTCAGAGGTATAGTTTCCGTGACGTAAAAAGGCCGCTGGCAGTTAATCTGTGCAGTAGGCGATATAACGGTGAGCGGGGGTCGGGCGGGTCATATCCGGCGCGCGCGATTGGTTCGTCAGTCGTACCCATGCGCAAGTTTCACCCCCTCCTCACCCTACCAGCGACCTTTTTACGTGATAGGAAGTTTAAGCAAAGACGGCGCTATAGACATAGAAAAAAAATCTTCTAACTTTATGACGCACTCTAGCGCAAATAGTCTGTATTAATGCGTTTCCACGTACCCTGTGAGTGTGGTGCTACTTCAGTGACATACATGACCGTTGCAAGTGCCCTTCAGTGCCCGATAAGGTTGGCACTGACGGAAAGGACTAAGTCCATACGTATTAGTATTTAAGTAAACCTACAATAACCTACAATAAAAGATTTAAGGCCAGGATTGTTAAGTAAATTAGGCATTAACAACTCCCCAGCGCAGCGGGTAAGCGCACGTCTCTACCTTGTCAAGCGAATTCTTCGCCGCACCTCATACTAGCGTATGCCACAGTATATAGTTTATACGGAAAGTAATTTAATGTTTAAAAAAATTTATTAGGACTGATATTAAATTATTTCACATCTACATAGTCTGTGGCAGCGTCTGTGCGTGGCATATAAATCAGGATCCCGATCACGTCTGGCACCCCTTTACCGAGATTGTGTTGATACAGAACAATATGGATTAATTTTGGACAGTGTACATGTGCCTCCAGGGGTACAATGTGCCTCTGAACGCTGGAGCTTAGTGATTACGACACAAGCAGAACAATTAGAGTTTTCCTTTGTTTGCAAATTGCAAGCTAATATTGAGAATAAGTGGGTGATTTTAATTCCTGTTTTATATATAAGTATACTAACTTATTCCTCAGGGAATTGGTTGAAATGGTCCCAGCATAAGTGGACTGATCACCCGTCTGGTGCTCGCGCTGGCGTCCCCATAAAGTTAATAATAATAAAGCAAATAATATCTTATTTATTATTAATTACTTATAAGGGCAAGTTCGTTCTAAAAAGTCATCAAATAAAGAAATATAAAAAATATACTTAATTCCACACTTACCTATTAGCCAATTAACAAAAAAAATACAATAATTAGAAATTATAGTTAGCGAATTAATATATTAAACGGCGATCGAAATAAAAAAAAACACATCATTCAACTTTTTTATTTCTTATTTCTGGGTCAGATTCTAACCCCAAACCGAGCAGGTATTTATTATACATATCTTTAAAGTCTGCGTATGCATCGACATTACCCTTCGCCCCTGTGGCATGACTGTGGGTTTCAGCATGTCCACAATAACACACGTGGTCCTTGCCACAAAACGCTGGTTTCCCTAGCTCCATGCACTTGGTGATACACTTCCTGGCTATGCTCAAGTTTGAACAGAAGTGGGCTATCTGATGACGCAGTGGGCTTTTCGTCATTTGGCTTTGTTTGTTTGCAGCTAGAAAGAAAATGAATAATGCACATACATTGATGTATTGACCAAATTCAAGTAAATGATAAGCTTGTAACGCGGGTCTGATAACAACTTTCGGTTTATCTATATACAGGATGTTTGGTAGTTCGATACAAAGCCTTAAAGTGAAACTAGTATAGTCCATTTAGAGTCATTTAAGAGGAAATTTTCTTAAGCAAAGTGTTACCGATTTTTTATTTTATTGTTTTAGTCTTTTTTACGAAAAACGTGAGTTTGCTATCAAGTAATCACAAAGTCGTGGAACGTCAAAGTCGGAAAATGTCAGTTGTGAAAAGTCAAAGCCTGGAAATGCCAAGATCGTAGAAAAAGGTCTGTGGATTCTTGATCTGAAAATATTGCCATTGTATGTAGAAGTGCCTTAAAAGTCTGGAGTAATTTACCTAATAATAACTTTTAAGCAGCAATTTGTATATACGTCAATACTTTCTGTTGCACGTGTTGAGTAATTCTTAGATTTGCACTCGTTCCTTATGTAAAAAAGTATTTTTTTTAACAAAAAATGTAGTTTGATTTTTCAGCTAAAAAAAATAAATTTTCTCCCTTACTTTGGTTTTTGGGTCCTAGATTCAAAACTTTGCAAGGTATCCACGTAAGTAATACCTCTTAAGAAAGCCCAATAACAAAGGATGTTTTTGAAAAGGTTTTAAAAAAAAATCTCATTCCGTTATTTTTTTATAATGTCTGTAAGAATGAATTCCGTAATTATTATTTTATTTGATAACTTTAAAATAATTTAAAAATAAATTCTGATGACACAGATGCACAAAACGTGTTTTTTAGAATGTTCATACATTGCTCTAATAAAATAGAAATAAAACGAATTATGTTTTGCATTAATTTCGCCACTGCTAGCAATTAAGTGCAAAATTTTGGACTTTTCGTAAAAAAAAAATAAAAAAAAATCCTAAAAAAATATCGGTAACACTTTGCTTAAGAAAACCTTCTCTTAAACGACTCTAAATGGTCTATACTAGCTTTAATAAATAAATAAATATTAATAAATATATACGGACAAATCACACAGATTGAGTTAGCCCCAAAGTAAGTTCGAGACTTGTGTTATGGGATACTAACTCAACGATACTATATTTTATAACAAATACATATATAGATAAACATCCAAGACCCGGGTCAATCTGAAAAACATCATTTTCCATCTTGACCCGACCGGGGATCGAACCCGGGACCTCCGGTGTGGCAGTCCGGCGTGATGACCGTTGGGCCACGGAGGTCGTCGCTTTGCTTTAAGGCTTTGTATCGAACTACCAAACACCCTGTATAAGTATATAAAATTGGACTCTGGTTGATTGAAATGCCTTGAAATTTTACAGAGCTTTATAAGTAGGGATTGTGTTAGTGAGCAATGAAAACAATTAAATTCAAGCAGGCGAATCCGAGAGCAAAATCTAGTATTGTAAATTATTATATCTTCGTATCAAATCTTACTTTATGAGATCTATTACTACATCTATTACTTATTAATCTTCTAATAAGTAATAGTACTAACGTAATTAAACACTAATAAATGTTCTGAAAATTGAATGTGAACTACTGGATAAAGGTGAAGTTATGTACAGAATTAGTTTTACTAGTAAAACTTAACAATAGAGCTAAACGTACGTACGTAAATAGATTTGTAGGTATATCCCCGATTTTCCCTGCGTGATTGAATCAGAAATGAAGAGATCCGTAGGAGAACTAAAGTAACCGACATAGCCCGCAGAATCGCGAAACTTAAGTGGCAGTGGGAGGGGCACATAGCTCGTAGAACAGATAGCCGTTGGGGCAGAAAAGTTCTCGAGTGGCGACCACGAACCAGAAAACGTAGTGTTGGCAGGCCTCCCACTCGGTGGACCGACGACCTGGTGAAGGTCGCGGGATGCGCATGGATGCGGGCAGCGCAGGACCGGTCGTTATAGAAATCCTTGGGGGAAGCCTTTGTCCAGCAGTGGACGTCTTTCGGCTGAGAGAGAATCCCAGAATATACATGGAAGTGGAAAACATTGAAAATGAAGAAATAAAAGAATAACCTTACTCAAGTTAACTTCGTCCTCATCTTCGCTCTCATAATCTGAAACTTCACCGGAATCTACATATTGCGTTTCTGTTGGTCCTGAGAGCAACTTATCTGTAAAAATAAATACACGTATCAGTCTACCATCTACCTTATGTATTTTAAATCATTGGCATCCTTTCTACTGGTGAAAGTACTCATGACCATAAGCAACTTTTTGTATGGGACCGACTCAATCCGATGGAAAAAAAATCAGCTGTTCCATACATTTCGGGTGAGTAGGTATTGGAAAATAGTATGGAACAGCAGATTTTTTTTTCCATCGGATTGAGTCGGTCCCATACAAAAAGTTGCTCATGTTCATGAGTACTTTAACCAGTAGAAATAATGCCAATGATTTAAAAAACACCCTGTATATAAAACTAGCCTGTGCCCGCGACTTCGTCTGCGCATATTCAGGTTCTAAGCGGCGTATCAAGATGAAATTTACGCCAGACTTTAAGTTAGACCTTCTTTAATACAATAGTGAAAATCGCATCAAATTTGGTCCAGTAGTTTTTATATAGACGTATAGATGTAGTTTCCGAAGTAGTTTTTATATAGACACGAAATCGCTAAACTTTGAAAAGTGAAAAGCAAAAGATTCTTTATAGCATCAGTTAACGTAGTAGCTTAAGTTATTTATTCATTAAAAAATCATTATTTTGCTGAATTTCAAATAAAATTAACTCATATATTTCAATTAGAATTATTGTACCTCTCTTGCATAACCGTCTACCAAGTCAATGTTTGCATTGGGAATATTTGGTTAATTGCTAACTAAATTATCTCTCTCTGAATTATCCTATATTATCTTACACCATGTACCTACTACGTTACGCTAGCTAATGATAAGAAAATAACAGATGTAATATTTTCAATTGCCTAAATACATATTTGTCTAATAAATTCTTCTTCTACTACTGATGTGTAAAAAGTTAACACTAAATATAAAATAAATCCTATAATAAAAATATAAATAAATCCCTATATAATAAATATAATCCTAACTTCCTAACTAATATTATAAATGCGAAAGTGAGTCTGTTTGTTTGTTGGTTTGTTTGTTTGTTACCTCTTCAGCACGCTTTATCTAATGAACCAATCTTTCTGAAATTTCGCATACACATAGCTGGATGTACGGAGAAGGACATAGGGTACCTTTCATCCCAGGAAAAAGCACAGTTCCCATGGGAAATTCACGCGGGCGAAGCCGCGGGCAAAAGCTAGTAAATAATAAATAAATCTATTTTATTTCGGGCTTGAGCCATATAAAAAGTTTTACAATTTTACCTTTTATTTATTAATTTTTGTACACAACAAATACATATATAGGAAACTTAAAACATAGTAAAACTAAGTACAAAGGTACTACTTATTTCTATAGAAATTTCTTCCAGTAGACCCGCGAAAGAAAAAAGGGAAAAAAAGAGGCATTGGCGTGTACTAAAAAGAAAAGAAAATAGCTAATAAAGATAAGTAACAGATAAAAACAACACATACTTAATAAAAGAAGAAAAATATAATACATATAGACCGTATAATACATACAATGTATAAAATTATACATAAATATATACTAGGATGAGAGAGAGAGGTAGTGTTCCTTCACTCTTTTCTTAAAGACAGAAATAGTTTTAGAGTCACGTATATCAACAGGGAGGAGATTTCTTTACCTGACTGCTTCAACAGAACTGCCTTTTATACTAGTAATAATGTTTTACACTGAAAAATCACTAAGCCTTTTCAGATAAAATGTTCTAAAGTAACAAGTAGGTAATTTGACAGACACAGGCACAGTATCACACCCTTACGAGGTAGACAGAGCCAAGAGTCGTGAGACTCGAAGGCCACGCTTAGCTGAGTAGTGAGCTTAATGATGGCATGGAGATTCAGATATAGTGACAGGTTAGCCTATCATAATAATTTGGTGAAAAAAACAGTAAAACTCACTACTAGTAGTCAATGCGGTGAAACAGTAACATTTCCCATCCAAACACACGTGATCACCGCCACATTTCATATGGCAAAGCAATTGGAAGTTTGAATTTTTGCACGGATTTGAGATGTCCTTTGAACGCAGTACTCCAACGCCGAAATAGTAGTCCGTAGATATTTCCTTGGAACTTTGGCCTAGAATGAGGAATGTTTTTTTAGGTATGTCAAAAGCCAAAAACTCTCAAAAACTCAGTGCGCGAGTTTGACTCGCACTTGGCCGGTTTTTTAATTAGTCTGGCTAATTATGAAGGGCTCAGTCGCAAAAAGTCATTTTCTTAAAAAATGTCCTAGTCGTAAAATTTCTCACAATGTCTCTTCCTTACGTAGAATGTCTCTTTTCCAAGATGTGTCATTCGCAAAATGTGTATATACAAAGTCTACATAACAAAAAAAACCAACAATAATATTAAAAACCCGACGTATTCTAACCAACCGATTCCCGAAAATGCGTTACCCATGCAGTATTAACATCATTTAACCAATTTAGACTTCACATAAAAACATTTTGATAAAAGTAAAGTTTTTAATATCTAAATCAATATGAAAAGAGAAAATTAAAAAGTTCAGGCAACCTTAAATAATACTTTCTTACCAGTTGTTGATTTAAATATAAATACCGAAAAGAATATTAAAAAAATAGCGTGGATTTCCATTGTGCCAGCAGCCAATTCAGAAGGAAACAAAGCAACTCGACAAATGAGATTTTTAATCGATTTCTCAGTCATACTCCACGGCTTCATCGTATTTAAATGAACATTTTTAATGAACGATTTCATCCAATGACATGCGTCTCAATTATCCCCCTACGTTAAAAGATGTGTTTCATATACCTACCTATGTTTACACATTCTATATCATCGCTTGTTTTTTTAATGACAAGCATTTTTGTATCAAAAAACAGCAAATTCTAGGAAATTATAAGTAGGTACTAAGTACATACGAGGGCATTTTTTTAGTAGGTACAGTTAATTAGGTCCCACTGCTGGGCAAAACCTCCTATATTTCCCCAGTTTCCAATTTCCCCATTCCAGTTCTGATCGAATCCCTTCAAATCATCAGACCATCTCGTTCTTGGTCTCCCTCTATTTCTATAACCATCGGGTGGAATCCATCAAAAGTTGATAATAAAATATTTATGATATATACCTATACCTAATTAACTAACGAACATGTATACAGGATTATGAAAAATCCTTTCGCGTCAAAGTAACTCGGGTGACAAACTATTAGCAGCTAATTTCCATTTCACCTGCTAGCAACATTTTGCTCTGACAGATTGAATGGGCGCATTACTCATTGAAAAATGTAAATTGAATGTGTTGCTTTGAGATTTGACACAAATTTCTCGTTACAGGTGCTAATTTTTTATGTTTTTACATACGTTTTCTCAATTATTGTTTGTAATTTGGTGCGTTCTAAGCACTACTAACCCGAGTTTTTTTTTTATACTTATATACATTCTACTTAATAACAAAACTGGGTAAAAACATAACTATAAAAAACCATTGGCCTAAAAATATATGGATGGATTGTGTTGCGAAGGATATGAATGTATTGGGAGTGGATAAAACTATGCCTAAGGATAGAAAATTGTGGAGAGAAAGTATATTTTGCGCCGACACCAGATGATAGGATAAGGTAAGGCAGATGATGAAAAAACCATTGAAAAGTTATTAAGACTTTTATTTACTTATCTAATGTAACACAATCGATCCTGAATCTAACATCTATCCCATTTATGTTTCTACAGTCCCGAACAGTTGCATTTCATTCGAGGTAGTCCGTATTTTACTGCACGTGAAATTGGCTCCATTTATTTTGGATCAAGAAGAACAGTAGTATCTACTTGCTCGAACAGAAGAATCGATCTTATTAGAAGACATTTGTACTGGAATTGCTCTTCTTATTACAATTTTATATTAAGTTTCCTCAGTAAAGTTTTTGCCTATTTATGATTACATTTCCGACAAACTTCCATAAACCTTCTTTTTTAATAGATAAACGATTAGTTTTTAAATCGACTGATTAAGATTAAGCTCAGTATCATGAGAAAAACTTGATTCGATCAAAAACATAAATGTAAAATAAGAGCCCAAGGTCAATATACTATGAATTACACAATGACAAAATAATTAATTTAGGCATATATTATTTTTATTTTGTAAAAATAATTGAGATTTGTTAATATGAAAATCATTATGTTGGCAGGAATGGATAGTATTGAAAGTCTTATTAAGACATACCTAACCTACCTACATAGCTTTCGTCCTTTAATGACGAAAAGACCGCATCGGGTATTTAAGGCGCTACCCAAGGCTTAATCAGAGGGGGTGAGTGGCGGTACGTAAGCTCCGCCTTAAAGCAAACACAATAAGGTTACTTTACGAATTTTCTATAATTTGGGTTTTTGCTAGCGAGTTTCGTCAGGCTCTTAGGGTAATTTTAGAGGTTTTCTTTTAATTGTGATAAAATACTAAATATATTTAAAAAAATAAGCCAATATCGTTTTAAATAATTTACTTACTTCCAACGGCGCTACAACCCTTTGTGGGTCTTGGCCTCTTCAACGAGTTTTCTCCACCTGTCACGCTCCTTTGCCACGTTCCTCCAGTTCTTAAATTTGCCCATCTTCTTGAGGTCTTCTGCGATACAGTCCATCCACCTCTTCCTTGGTCTGCCTCTGGGTCGTTTCTGCTGCGGAGTCCATCTTGACATGACCTTAGGAGCTCTATCTTCTGGCATGCGTTCTAGGTGTCCCGCCCATCTTAGTCGCTGCGCCTTACAGAACCTGACTATGGTTTCCTTCTCCACAAGTGCATCGAGTTCGTGGTTCATTCGAGTTCGATAGGAACCATCTGGCTCTCTGATTGGACCAGCAATATGACGGAGCACTTTTCTTTCAAAGGTTGCTAACTTGCTTTCGTCTTTTTGGGTCAAAGCCCAGGTCTCACAGGCGTAAGTGACAACCGGTCTTATTATGGAGCGGTAGATAGTTAGCTTTGACCGTATGCTGAGGAGCTTGCAGCTAAGCAGCTTCTTCAATGAGTAAAAGCATTTATTACCGGCTAATACTCTAGCCTTGATTACGGTGTCCGTGTTGTTTTGGGCACTTAGTATTGAACCTAAATATTTGAATTCGTCCACCTGTTGAATACTGCTGCTGTCCACTGCAATATCTTGTGTTTGCGTAAGTTGTTGCCGTGTCGTCGCAAGGTATTTCGTTTTGCCTATATTTATTTGTAGACCAAAGCCAGAAGCCTGCCTCTCTAGGTCAAGGAAATGGTCGACCATTCTATTCCTTGATCGGCTGGTGATGACAATATCATCGGCATATGCTGCAGCCTGTGAGGTGTTGTAGTCGATCAGTCCACCACCAATTGTAAGATTACGAAAGACAGCCTCCAATACTAGGTTGAATATTATGGTGGACAGCGCGTCACCTTGCTTGACACCTGAGAGGATCGCGAAGGGAGAAATAATTGTAGTCTTTATTTAATTCTTTAAAAAAAATCTACTGTTATCGCTTAAATTACGGTGATTTTCGACGATAAAGGAAAAAAAAACAGGATTATGTATTATTTTTTTTATCTAGTCTGATTTATTTTATTTGTAATTTGATTCGATATAATTCTAATTTAGTATTTTTCTCTTTACGGGATATTTTTCCAGCTTCAGTACTTCTAACCTATGGTTCACACTTGACGTTTAAAGACAGTACGTTTTCGGAAAATCCTGATGGGGTATGTCCTTAATTACCTATCTAAAAGGCCGTGACTGAGCGATTGATACTGTGGTATTGATTGCCTATCTATTTGCCTATTTGCCTTTCATATTAAGAATGATAAGAAGAGTGGCTTAAAAGATTTCAAGAATAATCCAACGTTTCTTTAATCCCATGATTTAGATACGATTTGACTCTCAATTACAACTTTAGCATGCTTAAATCTGCAAACAAACTGTCCCAGCCCAGAAGAGTGCTTCAAACAGCCGTCAAACAATGCCAAGTTAGTCCAATTACTGCCAAGTCTAAACGAGTCCCGAGTGGTAGAACTTCATTTCCTTACTTATAGAAAGTGAAGTATTTCTTCTGCGCGGTGGACGTGAGTGATAAGCGATGAGCGGGTAATAAAACCTGTTTGCTTTATTGTCGAAAATAATATTGATTCGGAAACCATATCACACCATAACTATATGTAGGGGGAGTGAGGTGTAATGCTCAACCGCCACAAAGGGAAGATCTTCTCGCCATGCTGGGGTCGTGGTCATTATGTCGAATGAAACACACACAACGATAATCTTAGCAATGTTAGCTGATAATCATCGACAGGTTTTCTCACGAGTTTTCCTTCACCGGAAGCAAGTGGTGGTCGATGAAAACTACCATACAGGAGTCAGATTTTTATACAAACTCATTTAGCACGGGCAGTATTCGAACCTGGGACCCTTGCAGTCACAGGCGCCTGCGGTGGTGGCCAAGTTTTAGGGCGCCCGCCCTACAACTCGGCCACCACCGCAGTCCTATGTTGTAAAAAAAATTACGTCTGCCTTTGGATCATGGAATAAATAACTACCTATTACTTGACGGCTCATCTTCAGAAGTTTTAATATATTATTGAAAATCGTTTTAATCAAAACAGTTTCTGTTTTTCAAATTAGGTACCTACCTACTTACTCATCATCTTAGTTATTTTTTTTCTTGAAACTTATTATCACGGAAACTCTTCTCACGTAGGCCACAGACTAAAGTAACGACGTTCTTAATGAACTCTCCCTGTAAACTGTTCCAGAAGTTCCCAACTAGTTCGCTGGAGTTGGGCATTAACATTCCTCGAATATTTTTTACGAATCCCAAAAGCGGGTTGGTCGTAAAAAGTTTCAGCTTTGCAATTCTCAAATAGTTTCCAATGTTTTATTTGTGAAAGGATTTATAGGATTTTAACAATAGTAAGTCCTTGGCATACTCGAATTTTATTATTAAGATACGCTTTTGTTTGTTACTTTCAACGTTAATTTATCTTTTGACAAAATTACTCTTTCTGGGCCCGGAAGATTAATTTTGCCAAAAGATTCCTAGCTGTACTGTAAGCCAGGAATCCTGTTGTACTATAAGGTACTTTCAGTGGTAGTCATTAGTGCTTGTATCTTTTTCTATACGGCTTAGAATATAAATACAAAATTTCAATAGATAGGTAGGTACCTATATGTAGGTAATTCAATTCACTTTATTGTTTCCATGGTATTCATGCTAACTCCATAATTGCCTAATATCGTATTATCACCTGCTGCTAAACTGATTTCACGTAGGTACATATTTTTAGTTATACATGACACATTTGTGCAAACAAATATGCCTGCTTTATGGTAACGTATATCCACCTAAAATGCACGTTTTACATTATACATACGTGTAAATATAAAGGACTAAGATACCAGGGTTGAACGCACCTGTTGATAATCTCAGGGGCTGAAATATTGCATCCCTTACACAGGTCTTTGTACTTTTAATAAGAAAGGTTATTAAGGGTAAGATTCACTTAACATTTTACATCATATTCCTTTTTTTTTTTGTAATATCTATCGCTTTTTTGCTGTGGCCATGATTTTGGGATATTATACATAGTAGTGCGTTATAGACTATTTAATTTCAGTGAAGAAAAACATCGTCAAGAAATACTCTAGTTTCAGTGTGTAAAATACAACTTCAATATCTTTAAAAAAAGTTTTTTTGTATGTTTCATTCCACCTAGTGACTATAATCCTCAGCAATTACTCTCAATAGAAACCCAAGTGTGTTGGTGTAAGGATAGTCTGACTAGTTTTACATTAATACTCAACTCGCACAACTTATACGAGTGTGGTGTCTCTCCCCGAACAAAGGAGCACCTGTAGTTCTGACTTTTACTCCGCAGCAGATAAGGCTGTAAAGCTGAAACACTACAATATTTCAAAATCGTTCACATCGATACAAGAATAGTAAGGAGTACTACTACTGAGATATTCAAATGATGGCGCCACTTGTATCAGAACGTCGCCTTAACAATGTAGCTTATTAAAGCGGTCATCATAACAGAAATGTTTTCATAAAACGCGGAGAAACATCTCTATATAAGCTGAACAAATTGACTGCACCAGAGGTTATAATTAAATTGTAATGGATTGTTATTCATACAAGTGGTTCAAGCCGACTTTGCACGCCTTTATAGAGTTATGACGGTATTGGCCTTGAAATTTAAGTTTAGTAAAAGTAAATAAATACAATTCAATGGCATTTTTGTATACTTTGTCAAACTCTCACATAAAATAAATGACAGTTGGTAAACTTCCAATACCAAATGTACTTTCGAAATTCATGCTCAAAACTGGGCAAGTTTTTTTTACTCAAGTCTTTACTTTTTTTACTATTATGCTGCTAATTTCTATAAACCTTTTGGTCTTGAAATTCAACAAATACTCATCGTCGTTTCATTTTCACAACTCATTTAAATTCACTCGACTAATATAGTTACCTATTTATAGGTAACAGCGTTAATCTCATTTTTATTTCCATAATCCCATCTCCATTTCAGCCACCCGTGAGCTTACCCCAATTTTCGGGAACCTTTATGAAACTCCTTAACTCGAAAAGTAATTAGAACAAAACTAATTTCAAGTCTTCAGCTCGTCGCCAACAACGAGTGATGTTTGTGCTAACTTTCTGATGGTAATGAGATGCCGATGAATATTTTGAGGTATAGAAAACCTCTATTGACGAGTCGAAGTCGATATAGGTAAAAAATGAGAAGCAGAAAATTATCTATTATTTCTTTATAATGAGGGATTTTCCGAGACCCAAATTAAAAAAAAATAGTTCTAGATGACTTCTTAGATGGCGCTTAAGTAAAGGCGAGAGAAAAAGTTCCATACAAAAAGCAAAAATTCACGGGATTGGCATTTTTTAAAAATAAAACTTAGTAAAAAAAAAACCTCTAAAAAGTATCAATATTGTTATTTATGCAACTGTCAAACTGTTAGGTGATTTTTTTCTGCCTCTGGTTGACAAGAAAAAGCGCACCATAAAGGTTCAGCCATTATTACGCCTCGGCTTTTGTTGAGAATTTTTTATACTGTTTTTTTTTTTAATTTAGTAAGCTGTCAGAAAATCGCTCATTAGGAACTCACTGCACTGACAGTTGCCCTAGGCGTGCAGTGAGCTAGAGTTACATTAATAAATAGATAAATAATGTATACCTACAAAGCGCCTTAAATTAGTGTTAAAAATATCTACATATGGTAATTGAGCAACCAGGGCGTTGAGTAGAGATACAGCTAAATTAGTGGGTGCGTACTGCGCTGTGCAAGAGTATATCTCCGCCGCCGAGAACAGCGGAAGATAACGCAACTGCCTGTACATACTAGGCTTTGATTATTTACTCTCATACTAGTATTATTATTTAATCAATCAATGTCCCAGTACTGGGCAAAGGCCTCTCTCTCTCTTTCCTTCCGAGAATCTCTATCTTAGGCTATATCGCGCCATCTTTTCGCAAAGTTTAATTCGTCGCATCAGCGTATCCGTGGTCGACCCGGCCGTCTCCTGACATTCCTCCTAATGGCAGAGGAAGCAGAAAAGCGCCAGTTTATTTAATAGTTATTTAAAACACAATTTCTGAGGTAATATCCTTAACCTCATAAAATCATACCTAACTGACCGTACGCAAGTCACAGAGATAACCAAATTAAACTTTAAAACCAAAATAGAACAGAGTTATCTATCAGAAGAACGACGTGTAACATATGGGGTTCCTCAAGGCAGTGTCCTGGGCCCCCTGCTTTTTGTAATATATATAAATGACCTTCCTAAAATTTTAAACCACCATATGACATTGTTTGCTGATGATAGCACTATTGTAATAAAATCCATTGACAATAATTATAATACATACAAATCTGACATTCTTGAAACTTTGACATCTATAATTAATTGGCTAAAGAATAATAATTTAAAAATTAATCTTGACAAAACTAATTTAATGAATTTCAGTCAAAGACCACAAAACAATTTAAACATTGATTTATTGTATAATGATACGAAAATAAAAGATGTTGACACAGCTCGTTTTCTGGGATTAACAATAGATGCAAAGTTAAAATGGAAAAGCCATGTTGATGATCTGAGCAAGAAACTTAGTAGCATATCATATGCTTTATATCGGCTCTCAAAAGAACTTAGTAATAATGCTATGCTTACTGCATACTATGGATTAGCTGAATCTGTGCTTCGGTATGGTATAATTTTTTGGGGAAATTCTACCGATAAAGATATAATTTTTAAAATGCAAAAGCGCTGCATTCGTGCGATGTTTGGTTTACAATCAACGGATAGTTGTAATCCACTATTTAAAAAACATAAAATTCTCACACTTCCCTGCTTATATATATTTGAAACAGCATTATTTGTCAAATGTAACCCGAAATTATTTAAAAAATTATCAGATCTTGCTGTGAGAAATCGTCGGCCAGGTAATGACAAAATTTGTCTTCCTGAGTCGAATACAGCTTTACTTAGCAATAGCATACTATCTATGGCTCCAAAAATTTATAATAAAATTCCTCACCAAATAAAAGAGCTGAATTTAAAATTGTTTAAAAAACATATGAAAATGTTGCTAGTTGACAAATGCTATTACAGTATTAGAGATTTCCTAGATGATAATTTTTGACATCCCTGACATATGTATTTAATTGTTTATTATTCCTATGATTGACTTATTTTAATTATATTTTTTTGAGTGTATTATAATATTTTTTAAGTATATTTTGAATTTATTTGCGGCAAGCCATCTGACTTAATTTGCACACCGTTTCAACGGTTGAACATTGCTGCTCTGTAACATCATGCATTTTATGTATCAACAATGTTTTTTTGGCAAATAAATATATCTTTATCTTTATCTTATCTTTATCTTTCCTTGCCGCCTCGTTTACGCTTTGATGGAGAACGGGCCTTATTGTTGAATCAACAATGATTTGCGTAAAATTGACCCCACGCAATGAAGGCCGGTCGACGTAACACGATAACGTCATAGTCAAAGTTATATTGCACAATCAAATGCAATAAATTTAAATTAGATTTTTTTAAATCTTGAGTAATTATAACGTTCCTCCCATAGCACGACGATCTCACTGTACGGGAATTTATATTTCGCAAAATTATATTATTATTACTATTCTATACTTTATTTTATTTTTAACATTCCTCATATGAATCATCCACATGTAGTAAGTAGTGTTAGTAAAAAAATTGGATAAATAATTAAAAAAAAAATTGCATTATCAAATCGTGATTAATAAGACATGGATGCTTGCATTTTAAATTCTTTTGATTAATTTTTATTAATATTTAACCTCATTAAGGGAAATAAATGCTTATAATTTCTATATAAACAATATATTATGTGCGAAGTAATATTATATCAATACTAACTTGGAGTTCTAACTTACTGTTATTATTGGTAAACTTAATACTTCAATTACTGGACCATCTTTATTTAAGTAGGTACTTGCAAATACTGGTTCAAAATTATTTAAATAGTAGGTACTTAAATTGTACTTGCAAACAAAAAAAAATACCATGCACGTATGATATTTACCAGTATAATGCGTTGCGCACCGTACCTACTTCATATCTTTTTTAGCGAAATCGTGCCTACTGATGGTTTAATGATAGCGAGATAAAGCCGCAAAAATATAATCAGTATTTGTGGTTGTCGGCAGCAGTTCTAACGTCAAAATGGCGAAAAAATTGCACTATTTCGAATTTAACGGGTTGGCAGAAAATATTAGGTACATGTTGTACTACAGTGGACAAAAGTTTGAAGACATTAGACATGATAGAAAAACGTGGCCTATTCCAGAAATTAAGAATTGTAAGCTTTTTTTTTAATAAACCACTAAACATTGATAGGCGAGCGCTAATAAGGAATTAGAGTATGTTAATGATCTAATGCACACATGTTGTATACGACGTTAAAATAGATAACATCCAAGACCTAGGCCAATCTGAAAAATACCATTTACAGTCACAGAAGCTCACATTTCTAGAATTTAAAATTTTCGAACTTTTTTCCAACTCTCCCATCATCATCATCGAAATGACAAAAATTCGCTTTTTTTGACTAGTACTTGGCCACTTCCAAGTTATCGTTGGCCTCATTCACTCTCCCATGCGACCAACTATACCAGTATAGTTATACCCACGACCCAGTATCTTCAAATTATCCGATAGATAAACACACCATATTAAAAACCTCCAAAAAACCTAAATATTTAAAAAAATTAAAAATATTAGCTCATTTTCACCACTCACACAGAAGCCCACATTTCTAGAATTTCAATTTTATTTCCAGCTCTCCTAAACGGCCAACTACTGTCACAGAAGGCCACATTTATTGAATTTGAAAATATTTGAACTTTTTTTCAGCTCCCCCCTACGGCCATGTAGGTACTGCCACAGAAGCCCACATTACTAGAATTTCAAATTAAACTTTTTTTTAGCTCTCCCCTATGGCCAACTGCCAGTGTACGAAGAGGGTGACCGCAAACTAACACAGTCCCTGGCCATCGCCCGCTACATCGCCAGCCAGACAGGTCTCCTGTCTTCTGACCCCTGGGAACAGGCTGTTTTGGACGCTGCAGTTTTTAACATTAAGGACTTCCAGAATAGTGAGTAGATTCAGAATTTAGATGAGCTAAAAATTACACGTACGCCTTGTATGTACACTCGGGGGCAGATAAAACTGAGCCCCCCCTACCACAGAATTAATGTAAGTAATCTCGCAATATGGCACCCCCGCACTTCTCCCCCATTCGTTTGTGGATTGGGACGCTATGACTATGAAAACGCACACATTGACGTGTTACTGACGTGTTCACGGATGTACAGTTTCATTGGTAGGTGCCCTCCCTGTATGTGTATGTGTCCTCACTAAATCCTATCTCAGGGGGGTTAGGTTTATCTGCTCCTGACTGTAACAACAAAGTACCTGTACATTATAGTATTCAAGCTATTGTGCCAATCTTTTTCTTTATGTGTAAAATAAAATAAAAACGTAGTATATATAAAATAAAAAATAAAAAGTATGTAGTTTATGAAACATTATTTAGATATTTCATCTGCTATTTTACCAATAGAAAAAATGATGGTTCTCTTTACAGACATAGATCAGACATAGATCGTAACAGTTTTATTATTTGTATATACATTTAATTATTTCCAGAGGGACGAACCTTTATAGTAGAGCAAGATCCAGCCAAAAGAGAGCAGCTAAAAAATGAGTTTATGACAGAGACATTGGACTATTACCTGTCAAGGTTCGAAAAGGAATTAAAAGCTAACAATGGATACTTTGGTGGAAAGGTAACTAATTACGCATGCATTTAACGGTTTTCACTATTTTTCCCGACCAGATGCCGTCCCTCAGATAAAATTAATATATAATTAAAGCATAGAGAGAACGATGATGCTCTCTTTCATCTCATGAACTAAACGCTGTGCTAAAAAGAGAGAGAGAGAGAAAGAGAGAAAGAGACATATCTCGCCAGCTTCAAAATTCACAGGCTATGTACTTTATGGTGTCAAAATTGGTCACGAGCGTGATGCTCGTAATGATGAACTAATGAATATGAATAATCTATTAATCATGTGTATATTTTTTCAGTTGTCCTGGGCAGATTTCTACCTGATGGGAATTTTCGAGGCTATCAACCTTTATACGGGTTTAGAAATTGAGAAGAACTACCCAGCTATAGTGGCTCTCTTTAAAGAGATTCGATCTCTCCCTGGTGTCAAAGAATATATTGCTTCGAGGAAACCTTATGTTGTTTGATAAAATTTCTCGTTGTTAATAAGTTCTTAGCTAAGTTTTCTTTCTTAGGCAAAATTTACGTCAATAAACAAAATTTAAGATACTTGCATTGTTATTGAATCCATTCAATTTTTTTGAAAAATCTGTGCCTCCTAATTGTTTGTTGGTGTCCATTTACTGCCGTGTTAGTTAAACGTCAGGCAAGCCACATGCTCGTTTGACCTATTTAAAAAATTAAGCTTCAAGGATATTAATGTCTTCCATGCAGTCTGGGAGCGAAGAGAAAACATAGAAAGTGCCTGCTTCTTCTCTTCCCGCGCAGATTGTAAAAGTCATTCGAGGGAAAGGGCTCTATACTGGGGATTCCTCCACTCATAGGCGATGGGCTAGCAACCTGAAACCTAAACCTGGCTATGAATCTCCATTCCATTAGTAAGCCCACTATTCTGCTAAGCGTGGCCTTCGAGTCAGTTCAGGTCATCATGGTTCACCATGGAGAGTGTAATAGATCAGTGTAGAATTAGATTTTTTCTAAGTTGCCTAAAGCATCTGACGTGACTTTACGACTGCCTCCATGTAGCATCAGGAGTCGTATAAGTACATTGCATAGTAAACTGAATAGTTAGCTACTTAGTGTGCAAGTTTCTTGAGAAGTCAGTGGAGGTCAATGAAAGTAACTTATTTGAGCCAAATCGATACACAGACTAATTAGGCACAAGTACAATACGAACCTTCTGACTAAAATATGTGGTGGTCGAGTGGTAACCGCATATTATGCTGTCACCACTCTATCTCCACCGATTCAAATAAGTCGATAAGAAGTTATTTGTATCGACCATAGCAACAGATTTGGTGACTCGTTTTTATCTATTGTAGATAGGTAGTAGATTCATATCGATTCAACAAGTATTTTATAAACAAATATATCCTTATCTTTATCATATCCGCAATCCAAGTGCGTTGATTGCAAAATGTCGCGTTGGCCCATTTTTGTTGCCAACGTCGACGACGTACAGTCAGATGTAGAGAAACATTGATAGGATATAGGATTCGGTGAAATGGGGGGGTTGCGTAAAGAGCCGTGGAGAGAGCCATACTCGGCATCAAATTGCAAGATCGAGTTCGCAACCTGGAGAAACGACGTCGAACAAAAGTTTAAGACGTGGTTTCCAGAGTTGCAACTTTAAAGTGGAACTAGGCACCTGGCTAGAAGGAACGATGGAAAGTTGTTACCGAGTGGTACCCCCAAAACGGAAAACGGAGCGTAGGGCATCAGGCGGCTAGATAGATCGACGATGTTAAGAATATTGATGGCTACAACTGGAGCAGGATGGCCCAGGACCGAAAAGGTTGGCGTAGATAGAAGGAGGCCTATACCCAGCAGTGGGGCACGGAAGGCTGTGGATGATAATGTTGATGGGGGGTCAGGTTTCTATGCATCTAACTGTACATTACTTAGTTTTAATGCGAGCCATGCATGTAAATACTTTGAGAGTGAGATGTTTTTTGCAATATTTTGCATTTTTTCTTGCAATTATATGGGATCAATATGATTTTCTTATATTTTAGTTCAGGAAATTATTTTGCTAAATATGGCTTCTATTTAAAACTACTCCTCTCCAACATAAGTGGAGTCGCTATATAACTAAAGTGTTCTGGTCCTGGTCCTCATACATGGCTGAATAAGGTTCATTTTTGAATATATAGGAAATAAGAAATGAATTATATTCCGATTCATCAAAGTGACCCCTGGTCGTAATTAAAAGAAGTTTTTTTTTTTACTAAATATATAATCAGAAAACGTAAGGTTCCCTTGTGGCGATGTATTCCTTGACTCCTGGCAGCGATCGGATTTTGTTCATGAGAGCTATGATTGTTGGGTAATTCTTCTCCACTTCTACCTTCATCACTAGGTTGATGGTCTCAAGCATCCCGACTAGGTAGAAGTCAGCCCACGATAACTGAAAAAAGTGTTCATTTTTTTTTAATTTTTTGTAGGTACTTGATTTTATTAATAGGCGAAGGTTATTTGAAACCATGGAAATCAGTATAATAGTCGCCCTTTTAAGTAGGTAAAAACCTACTTTTCGAACACATTGTACTTATATGCAACTTTAAAGAGGCAATTTCGTGTTGTCGGTGTAATGAAATTATCTTTTAAGATGCATACTTAATGCATCTCCGAAGATAAGACTTTCACTATCTCATCAACATATTAAACGTGATTAGCGTATTTGTTATACGACACGACATAGTAATCACTACAACAATTTATTGCCTTGCTTGGAGGTGTGTGCCCAACAGAATTAAGCAATGTGCGTTGCTTAGCCACAATGATGAGTGGGCCAAAATGAGAGTTTGTTCCCGTTATGTCACTCTAAGAGGTGTAACACTGTTACTGAACGGAAAACAGTGTTGGAGAAAGGTACGGACATAAGTTTATAAGAATACTTATTCTTCGGTTAACCTACCTTTCCTCCAAAGAATCCATTGTTAGCTTTAAGCTCCTTCTCAAACCGTGATAGGTAATATTGAACTGTCTCTGTAAGGAACTCTGTTTTCAATTTCTGTTTCTTCGCTTCATCTTGCTCCATTAAAAGGGGATACATTTCTGAAAAGTAAAATAGAATTTGAAAATCCTTCCAATCGCGAGATACAATCGCATGAAGAAGTTCCTGAACGTTACTGAGACTTCTTTTAGGTTTATCTCTAATCTTTTGTCGAACTATTTATTTTTAATTTTAGGTCCAGAAGATTTGTAGATAAATGGTCAATGTTCGCTGATAAAAAACTGTTTGTTTTAATAATATAAAGTAGATTCTAACAACAAGCCCGTTCTTTTTATATGTCCTACGAGTATATCACACTTAATAGATTGCATTTTTTTAAATAATAGTCAAAGTCAAACGTCAAGTTAATAATAATATAGCTCAATTGGTACTTGTGAGCAAAATATCCGGTAGCTTATGTTACAGACAGATTCAAATACTTTATTTCTCTCCACAATCTAACATTTACAGAAAAAAAGTTTAAGGTTAAAAATAACATATAAGAGACTAGTGCCTGAACTAAGCAGAGTCTGTATTTCAGTACACCAGCCTCTCCCCTCTAAATGTAAGTAAACAGACTTATTATAAACATATTTGAGTGCATGAGAAATGGGGACACTGCAAACAGACTGGGTCCTTAGAGAAGAAGATACTTCTAGCTGTGTCATTGAGAGTTTTATGTGTTTCCATGTTACTCACTTAGTCTAAAATCATTAACATTTAATGCTGCGGCGTCCAAGATTGCCTGTTCCCAAGGATCTGAAGGCAGAAGGTTGATCTGGCTAGCAATGTAGCGTGCGATGGCGATTGACTGGTTTAGTTTGCGATCACCTTCCTCGTACAAAGGCAGTTGGCCATATGGAAGAGCTGGAAATTTATTTATCGATCAAATTATTGTAACTATAGAAATGAGTAAAACAACTCGATTTCTCTCAAAGATGTGTTGCTTAACTTTGGTAGGCTGCACCTAAATTGAGGTACCTAAATTGAAAGATAACTAGTATGGAATAATCCAGAACATATTATTTTACCTAGCTAATAAAGCAGATGTACGAGAATTCGAAGATACCATATGCTGATCTCCAAACTATATTTTGAAGATGATGATGAGTAAAGCAGATTCAACATATTTGCTATTCGAGTCATCAGACCTTTCAGACATTTACCCATCAGCAGCGGACACGACAAGCGCAGTAGCAATAGCAATAAAAAACAATACCTATATTTTTAACTTGGACAACTCAAAAATTGTAAATAAATCTTTTTTTTATATCGCACTTGATATGGTAACAAACAAACAACATAACATAGATTAAAAAGATCTACATAAGACTATCTACCCGAACCAATACGATACTAATCATAAAGCTTGAATATTTTTAATAAAACTTCATAAAGTGATACTAAAATTTATTACAAAACTGTATGTAAAGAAGTTGGACTTGAAGTAAATAAAACAGACACTCTATTGGAAATAACAATAAAGGTACTTACCATCTTTGATTTCCTTGACAGGCCAACTCTTATGCACAATTCTTATGTCTTCAAATTTTTGTCCACCATAATGTAACATATACCTGATGGACTCTCCAAGTCCGTTAACATTAAAATAGTGCAATTTTTTCGACATTTTGTCAATACTAATGCCACACGACTGCCGTAATGTGAAGCGACGTCGTCTCTTTTATAAGTTCATAATCGTGAACACAATAAAGTATCAGTCGAAATCTGTTTGGTTGATTATAAATATTACCTAGTTACTGATATGATACGGTGAGGTAAATAAGCTGAAGCATTTTTGTTTGTTTTAGGCAAAATAACATAGGTACCTTGATTTAACCATTTGTTAGCGTGATTATTTTTTAAACTACTGCAACATTTAAAAAAGTATTGACATTAGTAGTAAAACTAAAATCAACTTTAGGATTATTTATTTTTAATTTCTGCTTTACTTATCAATTATAAACTTATTTAATTGTACAACGGCATTGAGAATAGACATTTAATTTTATATCAGACCACTTGTATGATCCAAGACCACACATCTAGATAAGGATGAGTACCGCGATGATAGAAATGATGCAATGCTTGTTGTTGGTCACTAAGCGATTAGGTATGTATAGGCAGCTGCATGCAGTAAAATTACAAGGGTTTCTCTATAGCTGACTGTACTCTAAACCACTGTTGATGAATATTAACACCTAAAACAACAAATAATGTAATTCCAGCGTAAACGATGATAATACCACCAATGATATTCCCCACGTGGTGAAGTTCAGATAACATAAATTAGCACTTCGTTACGTTGGTACCTACGTAACTTTCAAACAATTGACTAAATTTCAATCAATAACACTGGTTTTAAAAACTTTTTTCCAAAAAAAATGAACCGACTTCCATCATAAAACTTAAAATCATGAAATAACAATAAAGAAAAATGTATTAGCATGCTACCTACTGAATGAGGTGAAGTCGGTGCCAAGTGCAGGAGTAAGGATGTTATGTAATTTGTTTAGCTAGGCATTTTATATAATATATACATGATTCTAATGTTAATTTAGATTATTTAATATTCAATTTGGCACCGACTTCACCTCATTCAGTAGGTAGCATGCTAATACATTTTTCTTTATTGTTATTTCATGATTTTAAGTTTTATGATGGAAGTCGGTTCATTTTTTTTGGAAAAAAGTTTTATTTTATCATTTTTAGTGCTTCTACACCTATTTTCTTTAATAAAAACTTTTTTCACTGCTGGCCGAAAATAAAGAATTAAGAATGAGGGATTTTCCGAGACGCAAATTAAAAAAATAAATAGTTCCAAATGACTTCATAGATGGCGCTTAAGTGAAGGCGAGAGAAAAAGTTCCATACAAAAAGCAAAAATTCACGGGATTGGTTTTTTTTGAAAATAAAACTTAGTAAAAAAAAACATGTAAAAAGTATCAATATTATGATTTGTGCAACTATCAAACTGTTAGGTGATTTTTTTTCTGCCTCTGGTTGACAGGAAAAAGCGCACCATATAGGTTCAGCTATTTTACGACTCGGCTTTCATAAAACGCCATCTGTTGAGACTTTTTTATACTGTTTTTTTTTTCTTAATTAGCTGTCAGAAAAATCGCTCATTCGAAACTTTTAATGTCAGTTTGATTTGAAACGTCAAAACATGTCAAATTGTCTATTATTTTTGGCACATAAATAGACCGAGAGCCCGTGACGACCAAACCTTCCTTATTTTAAAAATACTGAATGTTTCTCTGCGTGGTATATACGGATAAAAAATATAAGCGACTAGGTATGAAGTTTGGATCTTAGTTGCTTATGCAGGTAATATGGATAGCAAGGATGATTTTTATAGGTATAAAAAGCACCCTTGGGGCCTCCCAAAGTAATATTAAATTCAGCTTTTATAATAAAACAAATATAACTTAATTTAGTAAAGTTACAATGTCTAGCAGGTGTTTATATCTGCACCAATTGCCTAGTAATGGATGGCGTGATTTCATATATGAATAAAATCTTTAAAAAACTTTACTTTGAGGAAATTAAGTTAAATGTTATTGCTACAAATAATCTGCCTAAGTAATCATGATCCAACTTTTATAGTTGCTAATAGCTATTTCTTTGTTGGGAACATACACAGAAAATCTTGAGTTTTAATAAAATAAGGAAGGGCATGCTGTCGTGGACTTTTGCTCTATAATGCAATGTTGGTATTTTTATATTTTGTTAGGTATCTTTAAAATTACCGAACAAATTCTAACGTGGTTAAAATGGGACCAACTTGGGAATATACCATTACGAATAAAAAACAATTTTGGAAATCAGTCCACTATAGGCGTAGAAATCGGCGAACATACATAAAAAAAACATACATACATCGAAACATATAACCTCCTCCTTTTTTGGGAAGTCGGTTAAAAATAGGATTGCAATATAATTTCTTATTATTACCTACATCTAAGAAGCGCTGGTTGTCATCACGCCACCTCGTTCTTGGTCTACCTCGACGCCGATGGCGAGAAACTGCTTTGTAGTGAAAACTAGCTTTTGCCCGCGGTTTCGCCCGCGTGAATTTTCCACGGGTGTTTTTTCCCGGGATGAAAGGTACCCTATGTCCTTCTCTGTATAATTTCAAGAAGATTGGTTCAGTAAATAGAGCGTGAAGAGGTAAAACTAAACAAATAAACAAACAATCTCACTTTCGCATTTATAATATTAGTTAGGATTGTGTAATAAAAAATAGCCTAGACTTATAAAAAGAAACACATCTAAAGAGTTTTATGGGATAACGTATGGTTTTCTTGTGGCAATGTATTCTTTAACACCAGGTAATGATCTGATATGGTTAATGAGTGCGACGATGGTGGGGTATTTCTTCTCAATCTCTTGTTCGAGGAACAAGTCAAGGGTCTCAATGATGCCGACTAGAATGAAGTCAGCCCAGGACAGCTGAAAACAAAAAAAAAAACAAATTTTCAAGTTGCATTCTTAGTAAAAAGAAAAGGATAATATGTCTTTTTCGACTGTAATCAAATCATTATTTGCATTAGACCTAAAATTTCATATAAAGTGACCTGTGTGAACAAGATAAAAGTTTTTTGTATTTTTTATAGAAAAATATTCTAAAAGTTTGAACAAAAATCGGAATACGTGATCCTAGGAACTTTCATTTTACTCAAACATCTAATTACACTTATATCTTACTTATTACATCTGAAGATTTTTGACGAAGTGTGTTGATGATAATCATTTGTAATAGACAATTGTTGGTCCTTTAATATATAAATAACGTGTTAAAATTACACTTATACTAACTTATTAATAAAAAATATTACTACCTTCCCACCAAAGAATCCTTTGTTAGCCTTCAACTCCTTTTCCATCCTTGACAAATAAAAGTCAACCGTCTCATTCAGAAAGACTTGTATTGCTTGCTCTCTCTTTTCTGGATCTGTCTCCAGTCTAACTGTAGTTCCATATTCTGAAAGGTCATAAATAATATGATTTATTTTCCACTAAAATTGCTACGTTCTGATAGGGTTTATGAGAGCGATAATAGAAGTGGGGTATTTTTCAACAAATAAGTCAAGAATCAACACTTTAAATACCTTAGATCAGATATAATTGTAATTGGATTCTTCATACTTGTGTTATTTATTTATTTATTTATACCTACAATGACCAACATACGTTAACCTCATTGGGGTTTGTGGCATTTGATCATGATAGTAAAGATTTAAAAGGTACTAACTCATCAAAATATCGTATACGTTCCAGGCAGCGGCGTCCAATACTGCTTGATCCCACAAATCGGTAGGTATCAGATCTGTCTGGCCAGCGATGTAGCGAGCGATAGCCATCGACTGGTTTAGCTTCCGATCTCCTTCTTCGTACAATGGCATCCCACCGTAGGGAAGAGCTGGAGAAAAGGAGTTTAATCGAGATATATTTCTATAAAGACGACCCCTAATAGGATAAGGCTAATTATGATATTATTGATAGATAGATAAAAAAGTTTATTTGCATCCACAACAACACATACAGTTTCATACATCAAATTAAAAGAAATATAATCTCAAATAGAAATTCAAATTAAAAGAATGGAATAGAAAAAAGATAACAAAATAACGAAAAATAAACGAAAAAATAAGTGTGTGTTGCAGCAATACAAATAAGAATGTTATTGTGTGGGAAATATTCGTTCACGATCATCGGACGGAAATAAAATCTGAATAGGTCCATCCAACCATTCTAAGGTACAAATACATTTAGCAACACATTTATCAGTATAACAGAATTTCCTTCAAAATCCAGCCCAAATTTTTGTACCTTTGACGACCTGAATGCAAAATTATTAACTAACAATGATTTTCTTAATTTATCTAGATTTCCGGGCAATTGGACTTCATAATATAATACAAAAATTAAATAATACCTTACTTACCATCTTTAACTTCCTTGATAGGCCAACTTTTTCGATCATATCTTATGTCTTCAAATTGTATGCCTTTGTAGTGCAACATATACCTGATGGACTCTGCAAGCCCATTTAAATTAAAATAGTGGAGTTTTCTATTCATCTTGACTTCACTGTTCACACATCAATGACAGTAGGATTAGGTTCATCCCATTTATATATGAATATTTTGTGAATGATATATCAAAAAATATAGGATTGTCAAGTTGATAAGGTATAGTCAGATAATATGTTGTGCAATGATGACTTGGTGGAATCAACTGATAGTTTACATTACCACTGGCTAATGACTATGTTTTTTTAGTCGAGTATGTGTTACGCTTGGACTCTAACGGACGTATAGGATGAGATCATAAAAACATTTTGTGTTGTGTGTAGTGCTTTTTTCTCAAATATTGAACCTTATGACTCGGTGATAAGATTCACCACTAATGTTTTTTGAACATACCAACTTATTACGTTATGTAGGATTAACTTTTTCAAGGTTTCATTCATATTTGTTTGTGTGTCGGTAAATTATGTAGGAGCTAGTATTTTTTAATTTTACTCGGTTTAGTAAACCGGTTCCATACTTACATAATTATGGGTGGCAGGTTCTAGGTCATTTAATTTTTGTTTTTTTTTTATTGTCATAATAATATACCTAACAATAAACGACGACGCACGAATAGCAATCAGGATTTTCTGAAAACGTCTTGTCTTTAAACGTCAAGTGTGAACCATAGGTTAGAAGTACTGAAGCAGGAAAAAAATCCCGTAAAGAGAAAAATACTAAACTAGAATTATATCGAATCAAATAACAAATAAAATAAATAAGACTAGATAAAAAATAATACATAATCCTGTTTTTTTTTTCCTTTATCGTCGAAAATCACCGTAATTTAAGCGATAGCAGTAGAATTTTTTTAAAGAGTTAAATAAAGACTACAATTATTTAAAACGCTATCGGCTTATTTTTTTAAATATATTTAGTGTTTTATCACAATTAAAAGATAACCTCTAAAATAATTACCCTAAGAGCCTGACGAAAACTCGCTAGCAAAATCACAAATAATAGAAAATTCGAAAAGTAACCTTATTGTGTCTACTTTGAGGCGGGGCTTACCGCCCCTCACCCCCTCTAATTAGCCTTGGGTAGCGCCTTAAGATAAATTATCGGTCGGTTCAACTGGGTTAAACTACCAAGAAAACAAATGTTCACATTGGAAAAACAGCTTTATTGTTAGTTATTGTTCACGTATGGGCTATAAAAAAAATATGGTTTCCTAGTGGCAATATATTCCTTGACACCAGGCAGAGATCTGATATGGTTTATGAGAGCTACGATAGTGGGATATTTCTTCTCAATTTCTGCTTCAAAATAAAGGTTCGCACACTCGATGATTCCTACCAATACGAAGTCAGCCCACGTCAACTGAAAAAAAATCCGTTATGTTTTTAAATTAAGTAAATACCAATATTACGTATATATATTTTAATGTTGATAACTACAACAATAGTATGGTAGATAATGATAAACTTAATGATATTATCATGACCCGCATTCCAATCAATAATGAGCATAGGACTTTCTTTGTGTATCCTATTGTATTAAAATAGTACCAAGTACTTAGTACATTGCTTTATTTATCTATATATATATATCTCAAAGGTGACTGACTGACTGACATAGTGATCTATTAACGCACAGCCCAAACCACTGAACGGATCGGGCTGAAATTTGGCATGCAGGTAGATGTTATGACGTAGGCATCCGCTAAGAAAGGATTAACGCGAGCGAAGCCGTGGGCGCCAGCTAGTATAATATATTATGAAACACCAACCTTTCCGCCAAAGAATCCATTGTTAGCTTTCAGCTCCTTCTCAAACCTTGATAAGTAATAATCAGCAATTTCTGTCAGAAACTTTTGCTTAACTTGCTCCTTCTTTGCTGAATCACTTGCCGTTATAAATGCACCCAAACCTTAAAAATAAAATGAAATATTGGATAAAACTTATTTTCAAATATTGGGTAGAAATATTGGGTAGAATATTGGCTGGATATAACTGAACAAGAGAAGGAATTGTAACTTAATGGTAGAAAATAAATTACACCGAAAAATTCACATAAAAAGTGTTCAACTAACATTTTTTATGTGATTTTTTTTGGTGTAATAAGTAGTTGGTCCAGATGAAAGAAGCCCAAACTTAATGTTTTTTTTTAATTGACAAGCTGGAATAATTTCAAAAGGAGCTTAATGTCTCTCTACTCACTCGGTACTATCTCGTAGATGTTCAATACTGCAGCATCCAATACAGCCTGTTCCCAGGGATCAGAAGGCAGCAGGTCAGTCTGACTGGCAATGTAGCAAGCGATGGCCAGGGACTGTGTTAACTTGCGGTCACCCTTTTCATACACAGGCATTATGCCATAAGGAAGAGCTGGAAAATGGCACTGTCATGTCCCATGGAATAATTGAAGTTTTAATTTTGCTCCAAATCACATTTACGCTTTTCGGGAATCGCAACTGCAGCTTGGTATAGCCTACTCTGTAACTTCAACCGGTATCTATTTAGCTACGTTCGATGCCAAGCAACACTGGATTCTCAATCATAAATTGTTGTGCTTAATTTGTAATTTCAGTATTGATATGGAGTTCAAATAGCTCCTGTAGTTGGAGAAGGCCGCTGAGAGCGAAGCCATATCTCAAAGTACTCAACTGCCGTAAAGGAAACATCTTCCCGCCAGGACAAATAGCTTGAGGAGCCACGGCTCCCAGCATATCACACTATCTAGCAAAAAAACCCTTTGTGGCGGTTGAATATCACACCCTGCTCCCTTTAAAGTAGTTTAATAAATACACCATGCTTTAAAATAACAAACTTTGATGTCAAAAATTACACTTACCATCTTTTATCTCCTTTATAGGCCAACTTCGTAAGTCATGTCTAATGTCTTCAAATGCCAAGCCTTTATAATACAAAATGTACCTGATAGATTCTGCGAGTCCATTCAAATGGAAATAAGTAAATTTTCTTGACATTTTGCTATCAAACAACGTCCTTCTCCCTTAGCAATAAGAAATGATACTAAAGACAGGATCGTAGCATTTTGGTCAGATTAGCGATCAGAAAGTCATGTGCAATAACATTAAATAAAATGACATAGTAAGAGAATGAGATAATGTATATTGATATGGACAAAGTATAAAGGCATCTGATGTCATAAAAGGAGAATAACTCAACCCTCAAGAGGCTAATGTCGGTGCTGAAAGTTTGTATGAAAAGCATCAAGATGATACTATTGCTGACGGTTCGTAATAATTTGAGTAGGTTTATGTGCTATTAACTGTACACATATCACGTAATTATGCTCTTTTTACGTAACTGATAAGATAACTTTACGCAGTTTTATACAATAATTCATGAAATTATTATTATTGGTCAATTTTATTTAAAAAAATATGGAACTAGTAAATTATGAGTACCAATATGAGTACTAATAGAGTTTATATGGTATTTGCTATTACTTCCATTACTCTTGAAAAAGTTGATCAATGGACTTCATAATTGCAATTCGGAGCAATTCGGTAACTTGACTAGGTACGTCTTTGCCTTCATTAATATGTTAGGCGATTAAATAATATCTGTAGTCGTAATTCATGATGGTTATAGTTGTAGCCATTTTATCATATGAAATACAAATACACTGACTTAAAAATGTTAGCCTGACTGACTTTAGGTGTAAAAGAAATCAAGTTATAAGAGGGCAATATTTCTTTATATTTCTACACCTACGCTTCGCTGAATAATCGGTCTTCCTTAATTATTACACTCTGTTTAAGACCAATCAAAATTGTGGCTTCAAGATTCTACCTTCTATAAGGTACAAGTTGTGCAGTCATAATTTTTCTTTAGTGAATTTATTTTTATTCCAATTTTTTATGTTTTTCAAGATACCAAGGACACAAATTTTCATGTTGGAATTTAAGCTTTATTATCAGTTATTATTCTAAAGGCTATAAACAAAATATGGTTTTCTAGTGGCAATGTATTCCTTGACACCAGGCAGAGATCTGATATAATTTATAATAGTTACGATAGTGGGATATTTCTTCTCAATTTCGACTTCGAGAAAAAGGTTCGCACACTCGATGATTCCTACCAATACAAAATCAGCCCACGTCAGCTGAAAAATAAAAAATAAGTTTATTTGATAGACTTTTGATGTTGATACCATAAATAGTGCGGTAGATAATGATGATAGTGTTATACTATACATCATCTAGTATCATGACCCGAATTCCAGTCACTCATGCGCAAATACCTTTCTTTGTGTTGTGTATCAACGTTCTGTTTTTGTCTTTCATTATAATTCATAAAAACCAAATGAATACAGTATCCTATGCTGTATGTTGAACTGCGTGTATATTACAAGCAATATCGTTACTAATTGCTGTATATAGTTACTAAATTGCTTATGATACCAACCTTTCCCCCAAAGAATCCATTGTTAGCACTGAGCTCCTTCTCAAACCTTGATAAATAATAATCAGCTGTTTCTGTTAGAAATTCTTGCTTCACTTGCTCCTTTTTGGTTGGATCACTCGCCGTTATAAACGCAGCCAATCCTTAAAAGCAATTTGTAATATCGGATACAACTTAATTCCAATAACGGATAGCCATAATATAATAATATAAGCTGTAAATTGGAATAAAAAGTGGAATTGTAATTTTATGGTAGAAACTGAACTACTGGAAGTAACCCACATAGACATGAGTTCAGTTAAGTATTATTACTGGAATACGAGAAGTGCAAGACGCTAGACTTTTGAAGATTAATAGGCTAGGTTGTAAGCAGGATCAAGATTTGTAACTTGGTCCCGCTTACAACCTACCTAAGGCACTCACAACGTCTATACTTACTCGGCACTATCTCGTAGATGTTCAGTACTGCAGCATCCAATACAGCCTGTTCCCAGGGGTCTGAAGGCAGCAGATCTGTCTGACTGGCAATGTAGCGGGCGATGGCCAGGGACTGCGTTAGTTTGCGATCACCCTCTTCGTACACTGGCATTTTGCCATATGGAAGAGCTGAAAAATTAACACTGGAATGACTCTTGAAATATTTGAAGCTTTACTTTGCCCTAAGTCACATTTTTGCATCTCTGGAATCACGACTGAGAATTGCAATGTCTAGAAGACGGTTAAAAAATAGCACTTACCATCTTTTATCTCCTTTATAGGCCAGCTTAATCTGTCGTGTCTGATGTCTTCAAATGACAAGCCTTTATAATGCAGAATATACCTGATAGATTCTGCGAGTCCATTTAAATGGAAATAAGTTAATTTTCTGGACATTTTGCTATCAAACGTTATTCTCTGAGAAATACGAAATGATACTAAATGATAGTATCAGATTAGCACAATCAGAAACAATATTATGTACAGCCAACAACAACATATCTAGCCACGCAACTTACACATATCCACACAGATTATTAATGTTATTTTGATAGCTAATTTCTTTGAATTATTTTCATTAAAAGTGTTTTGCAATGAGTAGGATTTTCTAACACAAGCACTCTTTGCTTACTAGAAAGTCTTAACAAAGTATCTTTGAACACTTTGTACGGATTTTCATTTTCATTTTCATCTAATTTTATCAGGGTATTTTTAATATTTTAAAATATATTTTTATAAATAACTTGTTAGCTTCCACAGCTTTCGCTAAACCGATTTTGAGTACCTTCTACTATAGAAATGGTTTAAGATTCGAAGTCAAATAAAGGCTACTTTTTTGACAAATCAATCCCAGAAAGGGGGTATAAATACCCCTGAAGTAGCTGAAATCGGTAGTGAAAGTTTGTATGATTTAACACACAAGATGCCACGGGTGAAGCCACGGACAACAGTTACTTCATTATTACATTTGAATACCTAGTTTATGTTTTGTTGATTGTACAGTCGACCGCACCTCAAGTTACCCTGCATGATCTCTTATGCCGCGGCCGCAGAGTCGAATTTGCAATGAATTTGAGTAGGTTGATGTGCTGTTGACTGTACATGGATCACGTAAATATTCTTATTATGTAATTGATAAGATAACTTTACGCAATTTTATACATGTTTATTCGCGAACCGGTGTTTTTGTAGGAGGATCTGTTGTCTTAATAATGTCAATAATTGCTGCGTTTGACGAGTACATAACTGCTCCTTTTGCTCATCATGCTCCTATTAAAATATTTTATGTCAAAGAAAAGAGTTTACCATGGATTATGCCAAGAATAAAAGTCAAGACCATCATTTTTACTCTTTATTGGATGCTATATCCTGGATTATCCTCTATAGAAAGAACGAAAGACAGAAAAATATCTTATAACTAATACTGAAAGACTTATACTGAAAGATATAGAGATTTCGATCATAAAATCGATCTTTATATTCATCCTTTTAGCGGGCGTAAATATAGACTCCGTTTGATTTGGCGGCTTCAAAACACTCACGATACAACACGATAAGAAATAAGGACGAGAAATGACCAAAGGTCGCCGTTATAGGTTTTAAATGAAACAAACGTAAACTTAAAATAGGACTTTACTGTGATACCTTCAGATCTTTAAATAAATTAATTTAAATTAGACAGAGTACGGCCTTCTGGTTGCGATGTATTCCTTGACTCCAGGCAGTGATCGGATGTGTTTGATGAGGGCGACGATGGAGGGATACTTCTTTTCGATCTCAGAATTGAGGAACAGATTGGCAGTCTCGATGATGCCAACAAGGACGAAGTCGGCCCAGGTCAGCTGGAAAATAAAAGGATATTTAGATGCCTGGTCATTTTTTGCTGACAAACCCTACAAAATATATTTTAATTTCTAAGTTTTAAGCCTTAAAATTAGTGAGTAATATTAGTCAAATCTGCCGAAAGGCAAACGCAAGTACTAATTACTTTATTAGTGCATCTCTATAATTAAAACGTGATACTGTTTCTTTTTTATTATGAACGGATTTTGCTGATACATCAATAATTTTAGTACTTTTAAATACATACAAAACTTTTCATGGAACTATTTGATTACAAGTTGACATCGGGTTAGGTATAACTAGACAAATGTGAATAAAACCTACTTTTCCGCCAAAGAATCCTTTGTTTGCCTTAAGCTGCTTCTCGAACCTTGACAAATAGTAGTCAGCGGTCTCTGTGAGGAGTTCCTTCTTTATTTGCTCCTTCTTCACTGGGTCTGTCTCCTTGATGAATGCTCCCACCTCTGAAAATAAAGGGGGGTGTTATTATCATAATTTTCCATCATCTAGTCTGTCATTGATAGTCAAGACCATTGTCTTCAAGTTTCATTCGTTTCATGGTCGGAAATGCTATGAAGTCATCTATCAAAAGAATAGTCAACATTTTTAATAAATCGTTAAAAATATCAGAAACTATATGTAGGTAATGAGAGCAGTAGTTCCAATTTAAAAAGGTCATTATCAACCAGTGATAATAATGTCATTATGGTCACCATGATGATAACACTCTTATCAATGGATGATATAATTCGGGTCAAATTACAAGATGCTGTCTTGTAAGGCATTTTTCTAATGGCATATCTAAATTTTACCCAGGTACTGAAGAGTTCTAATTAAGAAATGTATGATTCATTAAAAACCAATAATTTTGGGATCCAAAAATAGAATCACTATTTTAACCCTTTTTTGTCTATTTATCTTCTACTAGCCGCGCACCCCGTAGCTTCGGTCCCGTGTGAATTTCGGGATAAAATGTACCCTATGTGCTATTCCCGATATTTTCCTACACGTATACCAAATTTCATCAAAATCCGTCCAGTAGATTTTGCGTGTTTTTTTTTTTTTTTATAACATAGGGCGGGAAACGAGCAAGCGGGTCACCTGATGGTAAGTAATCATCTGATTGAGTAACAAACATCCTCACAAACTCTCAAATTCACAAACTCACATCCAAACTTTCGCATTCATAATATTAGTAGGAAGTAGGATGTTCGTCTTTTCTGATATTAGAAATCATACAAAATGGGCAGTCATGTCACACAATAACGAAATCGCTCCTGTAGACATTTTGATAACTCACTCCCGAAAAAGTCGTTGACATTCAACGCAGCGGAGTCCAAGATAGCCTGTTCCCAGGGGTCAGAAGGGAGGAGACCAGTCTGGCTGGCGATGTAGCGGGCGATGGCCAGTGACTGATTCAGCTTTCGGCTACCCTCCTCGTACAGGGGGAGCTGGCCAAATGGAAGAGCTGGAAGATATAACTAACATTTAATTTCATAAGTAAGTAGATCATAATTATCGATTTTACGCAGAACTATAAGAAGATGAGGTAATGATCTTAGATACGCTTTCTTGTTAGTATTTCATCGAAATATTATCGATCTAAAAGATGATCGGACGACGCTAATCGGAATCGGAAGGTCACGTTCTTTTAAAATATGGTGATTTTCTTTACACAGTTCAAAATCGGAAAAGCTAAAATTTTTAAAATTGAGCTGAAATTATACATTGTGTCTTCCAAATACATAAGCGGAGATTTTTATTGAATTGAATCTGTAACGAACAAATGCAATTGACACAAGAAATAAAAAAATATCTAATGAGGGGAGTAAATCTATGAATTTTAAGGCATTTAAACCCACTTTTGAGTGAAGGAGTTGAATGAAATTTGCTCTTCGTATTACCTACAATACTTATTTACATTTTTAAAAGTTTTCTAGATAATAGGATATAGAGATAGGAGAATTAGATGGTTACTCTCATTCAGTTACTTAAGTATCCATATTTCGAAATAACAGTAGGTATCTACCTACTTAGTAACCATCGCAAAAATATCGTAAAAAACTTACCATCTTTAATTTCCTTGATGGGCCAGCTTGACAGCTCGTACCTCACGTCTTCGAACTTGTGTCCTTTGTAGTGAAGGATATACCTGATGGACTCAGCAAGTCCGTTCAAGTGGAAGTATTGTAGTTTCTTTGCCATTTTGATAGATATCACAGTTGCCCGCTAACTGAAGGTTATGGTCAAATTATAATGTTATATATTACTTCGTTATCAGTGGTATCAACAATATAAAATGAGTGTGACATAGAATAAAAAATTAAATAAGTATAGAAGGTGTGATTTAAGAAAAAAAATAAGATGACAATGTTATTTTTTTTTAATTGCAAAAATAAATAAGTAGTAGGAAGTACTTGACGAATATTGTCATTAAATTCAAAAAAAATCAATAGGCATAATTACTTACTTACTTCGATGGCTCGACGACCCAAAGAGGATCTTAGCCTCCGATACTAGAAGCTTCCGTTCCTTCCTCTTCTGCGCTACTTCCTGCCAGTCGGCTCTTTGGAGGGCCACCAGATCTTTTAGGACCTCATCCCTCCAGCGGCATAATTAACAAACATTATTATTGTTTGTTAATAATAGTATAATGTATGAGGTCCTAAAAGATATGGTGGCCCTCCAAAGAGCTTGGGCGTACGCGTGAAGCGTATTTTGGTATTTTAAAATTACATTTGACAGGACGAGAATAAGTAGATATAATTTATTTTTAATATCTCTGTGTTTTAGGGAAACTTTTTTTTTTAAATACGTGTATTGTGTGTTAGTAAACTATCTATTGGATTGTCACAGAGAAGAAATCTTAGATAACTTTTTAGTATTCTTGTGACTTTTGTCTATTCGTGTATGAGTTGCTCCTTCTAGGCGTTGATATTCTTAGTTAGCAAAAAATGTAAGATGAATACATAAATTCACTGATAACAAACACTTACATTGCGCAATAATGAGTCTGTATAATTTTATTTAACCACTGAAGATGATCGAACGCTTATCGAGTCACGCATTATACTAGCTTTTGCAGGCGACTTCTTTTTTTTTTTCATTGTATAAAGTTACTCGTAGTTAGGTACCTATTAGTTTAATTTTTTATTTGTATGCTAAATCATGGGGATTATGAATATTCGTGGGATGCATACCTATGGTGCCCATATAGTGACTTATAATGAAAAGAAGCTCTCGAAACTAATGAGAACTTGAGATGTATACATAGACATAGAAAAAAAAAATCAAAATTATTTTTTACTAGCTTTCGCCCGCGGCTTCGCCCGCGTGAATTTCCCACGGGAACAGTGCTTTTTCCCGGGATGAAAGGTACCGTTTGTCCTTCTCCGTACTTCCAGCTATGTGTATGCGAAATTTCAGGAAGATTTGTTCAGTAGATAAAGCGTGAAGAGGTAACAAACAAACAAACAAACTCACTTTCGCATTTATAATATTACTAGCTTTTGCCCGCGGCTTCGCCCGCGTGAATTTCCCACGGGAACAGTGCTTTTTCCCGGGATAAAAAGTAGCCTATGTGCTATTCCAGGTCATTATCTACCTCTGTACCAAATTTCATCGAAATCCGTCCAGTAGATTTTGCGTGATTGAGCAACAAACATCCTCACAAACTCACAAACTCACAAATTCACAAACTCACAAACTCACATCCAAACATTCGCATTTATAATATTAGTATGGATTAGTTAGGATTCTAACTTAATGGATATACGTATCTAATACTTCGTCAAAAAGATAATTAATGATATAATTAAATTTAGGCTGCATAGAGCAGGAATGGGCCCAAAATAGACGGATTTTATCAAAGATACAAAGATTATTCTTTGCTTTGACACTTCAATATTAATTGGAAATAAATAACGTACTGTGTCGACCCCACATTTAAGGGTAAACGTATGGAAGAAAAAGAAGAATTCAAGAAATGATTAAGTAGGTACAGAAGCTATTCTACTTTATTCCAATAAAAATAGGTAACTCTTAAATAAAAAGAGGGTATTACCACAGACAAAATTTTAGGTATGGCGCGATTTTTTACAAACAAACTGATTCGCCTTATAAACTATTATATAACATTATAAAAGTAAGTAAATGGAATTAACCATTGACTGTTGTTTGAAAACAAGATATAATTTAAAAAGAAAACATCTGCTTGACACTAGATAAGTAATATAATAACTAAACCCAATTTGATAAAAACATTGCTTGCACTGTTGCAACGTGCTCCGAGTTGAAAGATAATCTATGATTATGACAGCAGTTCATTAATCTATACTAATAAAATAATCCCAACAGGTATGTTTGTTTGTTTGAAAGCACTAATCTCTAGAACTACCGGTCAAATTAGATTTTTTTTATTACAATTTATGGCTTTTTTTACACGACTGACCAAAAAAGGAGTGTTATGTGTGGCTAAATTGATTCGATAAGTAGAAATTAGAGTACACTATCAATCACCACATTGGATCGAATACTTATTGAAAGCATTCGCCGTTAATAAGCGTTGCTACAGACGATTTAGACAATAGGAACAATGCACAAACCACTTACCATGTAGGCAGGCTTCGAGCACGATTCCTCACGAATAGTTCTTCCTTTAGACACCTAGCCGGCCAGCCACACACGATTATAAAGTTCCAGAAACACTGTTGAGCACTTGAAGTTTTATTAAGAATAATTGAGTAAAATGTAATGTTTGATGCGCGCGCGCCTTCGCTTTCACGTACAGACACGGAGAGGTTTTTACTGGTTCTGCCACCAGCCTTCTGCTACCAGCCTATGGCGTTGATCTCTCAGACACCGGTAGGATCTGCGCATGCGCCAGCGGAAGTCCGGGCGCCCCATTGGCTAAATAGAACTGCAGCACAGCGAATTGTGATGATTGATAGGTGCATCGTTAAGGCGCGCGAAATTCAAATTGAAAGGTAAACAAGATTTGCGTTGAAAACGGAACATTCCGCCCACCAAAATACCAATAGGATTTTCCCAGAGTAAGAATAAGAAACGGTAATTAACGATAAATATGTTTAAGTTATTATTCTAAACTTAAAAGCTAACAAATGATAAGTTGAAACGATTATACGGAGGGTAGAGGACATAGTTTGACCAAAGGTCTCTTAAGCGAGTGATCCCTGGCTGTTCTAACGGTTGCGACTCGAACTACCCCATCAGGGCCAGGATGCAAGGAAACAACTCGTCCTAATGCCCATTGAAGAGGAGGCCGATTGTCCTCTTTTATAAGTACGATTGAGTTTACAATTAACGGTGTTGAGTCCGTGGTCCATTTTGCTCGCTGAGTTAACCCATGTAAATATTCATTTTTCCAGCGTTTCCAAAATTGTTGTTGAAAAGATTGGATAAGTTGCCATCGATTTAGTCGATTGATTTTTACGTCCTTGTAGTCGAAGTCAGGAACTGCTGTAAGAGGTTCCAGCGTTAAAAAATGACCGGGCGTAAGAACGTTCAAATCGTTGGGATCCGAGCTCAATGGACACAAAGGCCGCGAATTTAAAATTGATTCGATCTGAGCGAAGAGTGTGGTAAGCTCTTCAAACGTTAAGACCTGATCGCCAACAATACGGTACAAATGACTCTTTGCGGCTTTGATTTGGATTTCCCACACCCTCCAAAGTGGGGAGCAGAAGGTACGTTACGTTTAAAATCTATTTTTTCCGCATGAGAGGCTTGTTCGATACCTGACGCTAGTTGTGAACTTGCACCAACGAAATTCGTACCGCAGTCAGAGTGAATAACATTGCAGCGGCCGCGACGAGAAACGAAGCGACGCAATGCCGCGATGAAGCCGTCAGTCGATAAAGTAGAAACCACCTCAAGGTGCACTGCTTTTGTGCTCAAGCATACGAATAAACACAAGTACGCTTTATCGATTTTAGCACCACGATGAAGCCCGAGCTTAATTCGAAAAGGCCCTCCTAGATCGACACCTACGACAGAGAAGGGTTTTGCCTGATTGACACGAAAGGCCGGAAGGTCGCTCATAAAGGGTTGCAAAGGTTTCGGTTTAAGACGGTAGCATCTTATGCATCTTGAAAGATGATGACGTACAGCATGCTTTGCCGCAAGTATCCAAAACTGTTGTAAAATCAGATAGTTGGTTGTGTTCAGACCGGGATGAAAATTGTTTCGATGAATAGATTCGATTACAGCTGATGTAAGAACACTCTTTTTGGGCAATAATGCGGGATACTTATGTTCGAAGTCAAGATCGGAGCGCGATAGGCGCCCGCCTACTCTGAGTATACCCTGCTCGTCCAAAAACGGGTTTAGTTTACGAAAACTGCGAGGTAACTGTATCTTTGATTGTAATTTGGATATGACATCCAAAAAACAACGATGTTGGAAATGTTTGACGATAATTAGTAACGCACGATGACGCTCAGCGTCCGTTACGAAAAGATTATCTGATCGCGGAACAGTGTTACGCATGTTATTACAAAACCTGCGAACGTAAGCGATAATGCGACAGATTTTATCTAAAGAAGAATATTTTTCGAATAGCCGATCAATTATAGACGTGTGATTAACGCTTTCGATTTGATCCGAAACGAGAACCGTGGTGCGACGCTGCTCAGAGAGCACCGCATTGTCATCGTTTGAACGATTTTTCGATGTATCGATTGGCCACTCAGACTGTGGTTGAGACAACCATTCTGGGCCCGCCCACCATAGGGCATTGTTTAGCAAATCGTGAGGCAATTGCCCACGCGAACAAACATCTGCAGGATTTGTGACAGATGGTACGTGCCTCCAGCACTCGGTCGGTACGATATCTTGAATGTGACTTACGCGGTTTGCAACGAATGTCACCCAGCGAGAAGAAGGAGCTCGCAACCAGGATAAGGTAACGGTGGAATCACACCACAGATAAGTGTCATGGACAGGAATCCGCAGCGTGTCCTTGACAAATTTGATAAGGTCTGTAAGCAAAACTGCACCACACAGCTCTAAGCGAGGTAACGATTGACGTTTTAAAGGAGCTACACGAGCCTTTGCACATACGAGAAAGACGCGAACGGAGCCGTCAGACTCGATAACACGCAGGTATATAACGGCGCCATATGCTGCTTCGGAGCTGTCACAAAATCCATGCAGTTGATATGATTGAGCGCTATCGGTAGCGTATTTACGTGGAATTTTAAGATTCCTAACTTGAGGAAGCTGTTCAGAGAACTTTTCCCATTGAGAGATAATTTCCGGTGGGGGCTTATCATCCCATGAAAGAATCCAAAGCTTTTGAATAAGACATTTGGCATGAATTGTCAAAGGAGATAGAAAACCCAGAGGATCGAAAATTCTGGCAACCTCACTCAAAATCGTTCGCTTGGTGCACGGTTGATTAGATGGATTAACGGTAAAGACGAACGAATCCGAAGCAGGCTCCCACTTAAGGCCCAGAACCTTGATAGTTGTGTCTTCAGTTTCGGTAAAAGTGATTGCTTCTGAAAGACACGCCTCCGCGGGAAGATCGCTAAGTAGCTCGGGTCGGTTACTCACCCATTTTCGGAGCTCAAACGAGCCAAGACCGAAAAGAGCGATGAGTTGAGTTTTGATTTCTCTGGCGTCCTTCAGCGATGAGCTTCCGGATATGACGTCATCAACGTATATGTCGGAAGTTAAAACGGTTTTGGCCTTTGGGTACTTGTGACCCTCATCGTTGGCCAGTTGCTGAATAGAGCGGCACGCCAGGAATGGAGCGGAAGACACTCCGTACGTTACGGTATTTAATACGTACTCTTGAAGAGGCTCATCTGGGTGAGCTCGCCAGAGAATACGTTGATAATCACGATGTTGAGGAGCTAGGTTGATTTGACGGTACATTTGGCGCACGTCTGCCATGAAGACAATTGCGTGCTCACGGAAATGAAGAAGGATCTCTACGATATTTGATTGTAGCTTCGGTCCCGTCAGCAGCGAGTCGTTTAGCGATTTGGAAGTTGCATCTTTAGCCGAGGCGTCGAATACAACGCGAAGCTTCGTTGTAGCGCTGTCGGGACGTAGCACACAATGGTGCGGTATATAATACTTGCCTTGACCCATTTGCTTGGCAGGTACCAGAGTCATGTGACCACTGTCGATATAGTCAGTCATGAACTCCACGTATTGTTGGTTTAAATTGTGATCGCGATACAGACGCCTTTCAATGGCATGAAAGCGTCGTAAGGCTATCTCTCGAGAACCTTCAAAGACTGGCTCCTCGTCGTCCTTGAAGGGGAGACAAACTACATATCTACCTGTCTCGTCACGGTAGTGATTACTGAGAAAACTATTTTCACAGCGTTGCTCTTCTGGGGTCAATCGGGAAGATTGTGGAACGTTATCGATTTCCCAGAAACGTTGAACAATTTTGTTTAAACTATCGTCTACGGTAGAAGGGGCTACTCCTAGTAGACTGGACGATGCGAGTCTGGACTTCCCAAGAAGAAGCCAGCCGAAGACTGAGTTGAAAGCTCGCGGTTGAGAGGCGTTACCCTTCAGACGTTGTTCGAGAAGTGACTCAGCAAAGACGTCGGCACCTAACAAGACGTCGATTGGACCAGGGATGTCAAAACCAGGATCAGCTAGCGGTAGTGTTTTGACCTCCTCCCATCCTTTCGTATTTAGCCTTGCTATCGGTTGATCTCCGCAAATGCTCGGTATGACGAGCATTCCCAGACGAAACTTTACGTTACAGTTGGTGCCAATGTCGCATGTAACAAAGCCACTGACTGAGGCAGGGCTGCCCCCTAACCCATAAACGTTGATATTACCAGTTATAGGTTTTAGATTTAATCGTTGAGCGGCGTGAGCCGTGAGAAAATTGTTTTGACTGCCGGTGTCAAATAACGCGCGAAATGTATGAAATTCACCAGAAGCATCACGAATCTGGACTAGAGCTGTTGCCAGTAACACGGTTGTGGTTACGGTTGGATCAGACTGAGTCAACGAATCCTTAGCCACTAAGGTCGCCGAGCTTGCCGCCGACTCCTTATGTAGCAAAGTGTGGTGTTTACGTCTACATTGTCGACATGAAAACATTGATGTGCACTCTCGCACTGAATGGGATGCGTTAAGACAATTGTAGCACCATTTCTTTTCAGTGGCCACAGCCATGCGCTCATCTATTGATTTTGCCAAAAAATCATTACAGGCCGAGATGTGATGTTCATTGCGACAGTAGGCACATTTACGAATCGGAGTGCTCGAATTATGAGCAGGTTTCGCTTGTTGTTTATCACCAACATTTTTATGAGTAGTGACGGTGGGAGCGACAAGCGAATGCGTGACGTTATGTCGCTTGAACTTCTGTGAAGTTCCCGGTGTGTCCTTTGAAACGTTAGCGGTTTTATTGGTAACATTCGAAAAGTGCGTGTCGCGAATTAATGCTTCACCTTTAGAGTGTAAGAATGCCCTTAAATGGTTATACTGTGGAAGCTCAATATCGGTATGTTTTTCCTCAAACTCGCGTCTTAATTTGGTATCGAGTTTGGCCAGAACATTATAACAAAGAACAAAATCCCATTTATCGGTAGGTAATTTTAAAGTTTTTAAAATTGTTAAGTTCTCATCGATCGTGTCTAAGGCGCGTCGAAAATCTTGAGCGTTCGAAGTCTTTAAACTAACGTCCAAGATATCACGCCAGCACGTAAACGCTAATTCGCGTTTATCTTCATAACGGGACTTGAGAGCCTCGTACGCACTTAAATAATGTTCACTTGCAACAGGAAAAGTTCTAATGAACGATAAAGCATCACCACTTAAAACTGACACGAGATAGTGAAATTTCTCAATATTACATAAGGAGGTAGAATCATGTATCAACGCGTTATAAGTTGCAATGAACTCAGGCCATTCCTTGATAGCACCGGAAAAAGTTGGCAACGAAATTTTTGGTAACCGCATATTTCCACTGTGCGAACCGGTCAATGAATTATGTTTCGAAGTGTCAGCTTGTTGAGATGAACGTTGTTCAAATTTTCGTTGAATTGCCAACACTTGAAAATACAATTCGTCAAATCGATCCTGAACTTCATCGTCCTCCTCATCGGCATCATCCTTAAGAAGGTCCAAAATAATAAAATGGGAGTCATGAAAACTATCAGCAATCGTTTTTATTTCATGACAATATGAAAGAAATAACCCTACTTGTGATTCATCGGTATTGGCTAAGGTACCTACTTCCAAAGCCTTCGTTAAGCGATTATATGCTATAGTTCGTTTACGTCGCAAACTGGGCAAATTATTAATAGTGTACGTATTTTCGATACCCTTTTTAATAGTAGGTTTAGATTTACGCCTTGATAGTAAAGACATAATTAATATCAAAACAATAAAAACTGATAGCAACAAATATTCGGATTCGATAAAAAAGTTTAGTTGCGAACGTCTTCAGCGAGACCGCGTTCACAAGAATCGACGAGAATCACTGGGGCGGTATTACACGACAACAGGTAATATTGTCACCTCGGTCACCTGAGTTTTAAATTGAAATAAATTAAATTGATAAGGATGAATTAAATGAGCGTTAGGAACACTAAAAACGGTTTGCGATATTCGTTAATGTACGGTAAATAAAAAAAATAAAAATCAGTTTTTTTGTAAAAACAAAAAACTATGATTTTTAACCTAAAACGGTAATAATGAAAATGTGAACGCACCAAAATTCGTTGAAAATATGATACGATAAACGATACAACGTCACGATAAAAAATATTTCGTAATTTGAAACGAAATAACTTTTCGATAAATAAATATCAAGAGGAAACGTTGAACGGTTGGAAAAAAGTAGTCGAGTTATAACGAACTATTAACATAAAATTATGAGAAGGTGGATTTGCAATATTGTATTATTGCGAACGGTAAAACGGTAGATAATTTTATGCTAATAAGTATAAAACGACAAAAGAATTTATTTTCAACAAATATTCTAGAAACTGATGGAAGCCATCTTAAATCGATAATCGGTAGGTAAGGTACTCAACAAAACAAAATGGAACAAAGACTTGTTTTCCGATTAGTAATTGAAACAAAATGTTATGTTTATTCGTTTTAGCTGTACTAGTAAGTATAATAAGCGTGGAATACGGTAAATAAAGTAGCAATTACTAAATCGAATTGGTATTTGGCGGCAGACTGAAGGTAGGTATCCAAAGTTCCCGGGTTTCGGCACCAAAAAATGTGGCTAAATTGATTCGATAAGTAGAAATTAGAGTACACTATCAATCACCACATTGGATCGAATACTTATTGAAAGCATTCGCCGTTAATAAGCGTTGCTACAGACGATTTAGACAATAGGAACAATGCACAAACCACTTACCATGTAGGCAGGCTTCGAGCACGATTCCTCACGAATAGTTCTTCCTTTAGACACCTAGCCGGCCAGCCACACACGATTATAAAGTTCCAGAAACACTGTTGAGCACTTGAAGTTTTATTAAGAATAATTGAGTAAAATGTAATGTTTGATGCGCGCGCGCCTTCGCTTTCACGTACAGACACGGAGAGGTTTTTACTGGTTCTGCCACCAGCCTTCTGCTACCAGCCTATGGCGTTGATCTCTCAGACACCGGTAGGATCTGCGCATGCGCCAGCGGAAGTCCGGGCGCCCCATTGGCTAAATAGAACTGCAGCACAGCGAATTGTGATGATTGATAGGTGCATCGGTAAGGCGCGCGAAATTCAAATTGAAAGGTAAACAAGATTTGCGTTGAAAACGGAACATTATGTTTTCAGGGTTCATGTATGTATGTATGTAAGTTTCTTTATTCCACCATAAGTCCTGAACGGCTTAACAGATTTTGATGTGGGATGTATTTTTAGATTCCTTGCATTCTTCCGAGTGACATAGGCTATATGACGTCAACATAAAAACAAAATGGCGGGTTATATATGCGATAAATAGCAGACCAAAAAAATAAAATTTGATCAATCTTATCGAGTGGGGTATCAAATTGAAGGGCTTTAAAAGGCGATTTCAAAAATGTATATAACTTATATGTTTGTATGTACTTATTGAGCAAAAACTCGTCAGTCGTGTTTTTTATATTTAATAATTGGCTTGTTCAACGGACAAAATCGTACTACTCAGTTATATTAGTTTAAACTAGCAGCGCCCGGGGTTTCGCTCCCTTGGGAATTTCGGGATAAAAATTAAACTATGTGCTCTTCCCTGTATTTTTCTACCCGTGCACCAGATTTCATCGAAATCAGTCCAATAGATTTTGCGTGATTGAGTAACAAACATTCTCACAAACTCACATCCAAACTTTCGCATTTATAATATTAGTATGGATTAGGATATTAGGATTAAATGATATAAAAAGATTTTTTTAAAGTGTTCAACAATATCTGGAAGATTCCTATACCTTCAGATAACCTTTTTAATAATAACCATGGTACGGGGTTATCTTTTGTGGTGACCATAAAACGAACGAGTAATTATTACATAGATTGCTGAATAGACACGTGCATATAGTATGATATTTAATTCTTGAAAAACCAAAATAAAAATAAGTAAATACCTACATTAAAAAAAAAGACAATAGAAAGTCCGCCATTGTATTTTTTATTTACCTTTTTATTTATGTTATTTTCCATCAACTACCTATATATCCTTAGTACATAAAGATACTAGAAACAAACGAAAAATAGGTATAATTTTTCCTTAGATTTTTTATTCCTGAGTCTGTATTCCTTACTTAGATAACTTCCTTATTTTTATCCGACCCACCGCCTTATCATTTACATTTATTTATTCAATAATAGCTTAATAATTTCCCACGTGAACAGTGCTTTTTTCCGGGATGAAAGGTACCTACTCTATGTCCTTCTCAGTACTTCGAAATAAGTGTATGCGAAATAGGAAAGTTAGTTCAGTAGAGAAAGCATGAAGAGGAAACAAATAAACAATCTTACTTTCGCATTTATAATATTATAACTAATATTATAAATGCGAAAGTAAGATTGTTGTAATCCTAACGGATTGGGATAGAATTTGCATATTTTCACTAAGTGAATAAACCAGTAATATGATAAACCAGCAGAGTTCAATCTATTTGTGTGTTTCTTAAATGTGTTTATCTCTCAAACTACCAGTCAATAAGATATATAGAACTTATCACATAGGTAACAATTACCCGTTTCCTATTGTGCCTAAATATGAGGTAATAAGACCCATTTTACGAGCAAGTTAATAATTATTAATTCCCCCTGACCCATTCCACCATCGGACGACTCGGCGTGGACAGGGATTCCATCCATATGTCAAAGTCAAAGTCAATTATTTTTATTTATATTGGCTTAAAATTAGCACTTATAAATCGTCACATTCTTGTTTTTAGTTAGTTGACGTCATAAAATTACTTAAAGCTAAGTTTACCACCGCCTCCAAAGCGCAAGTGGAGAAGAGGCGGCGCAACAAACTCCACTGCTGCATTTTCTCCAAAGACGTCACTTTACAACATACCTATGTCTTACAATTAACTGACTGTGTATGTAGACGAATATACATTGAATATGAAATGTCAAATTTATAAATTAATAAAATTATAAATTAATAAAATGTCACTAAAAAAGCAAAAGTACACAATGTATGTGGTTAATATTCCAGCTCACCGCACCTCTCGGTTCGCCTTCTGCTTTTTCTTGCGAACCGCCAAGGTATGGAATTCTCACCCCGCGTCGCAGTTTCCCGACAAATATAATTTAGGGGTTTTGAAGGCAAGAGTGAATAGGCAAATTTTGAGACCCTAGACCTCATCTTTGCTTCCCATCAGGCAAGATTGAGGTCAAACATACTCATCTTTAATTAAAAACAAAATGTGTAGAAAACAATATTGCAGCTGCCTCATAAGAACCATGCCATCCGATATATGTAGAATAAAAACCAATATTTTTGCGAATTAGCTAGTGAAGAATTGGAACGATCCTGTTATTTTAACACTTTTTGCGCACTGTACTTTAGGGGTATTATATTATCTGTGACTTTAGATACCTTTGAAACGTGGGGCGAAATTGGATGTTTTTTTTCAAAGGGTGTAATCGTCCATTTAGAACGTGGGATAATGTAAGGTGTAGGTATGTGACAAAGAAAATATGTACAAAAGTAAAGCAAAATGCATAACATGCAACATATTATAAATTCAAAAATATGTTAATGCGTGACCCAATCAAGTTTTAACAACCAATCGGAATTTGATCAAATTAAATATTCATGTACAGTCGGATGCAGACGAATCTGACCCCCCCCCCCCCTGTCTCATCGAATCCTATTTCATGATGGTATATAAATATTATTATGACGAGGATTCACTTATAGAGACGGTAAGAATCCTAGGGCTGCGGCAAATAGTCATTAGGGCTGTGTTCAGCTGCACATTATATGAATTCTCAAAGGCAATGCTGTATGAATTATGTTATAATGTAGCAAATAGTGAATGTTAATTGTAATTAACTACTCTATCGAATTGGGTAAAACTGTAATGGTAGGGTAAGTGAATGAATAAATAAATATAAATAGGCACTAGGGCTGTAAATAGGCACTAGGGCCGATGTGTTTTTTTTGTTAGTTCTGAATCTTTATATCATTTCATACAATAAATCGCTCATTGATGTACATGTATCGCTCAATACATCAAAATACGCGTATGGTGGTTGGCTATACTACTGCCAAAGCGAAAGTGAAGTATAAGTATTTTATCCAAAAAATTAAATTAATTTCACAAATGTAGAGTCATAAGAATGAGTACTTATTATTACAAGTGTACATTATCATTTCATAAATGGCAATAATGGCTCTTTAATTACTTAATGCTGTATTTAAGTTAAAATTACAAAGTTAAGTGAGTTTTAAAATCTTTATTCTTTAAACTTAATTGTAGGGTTGAAATAAAAAACAGTTTTTTAAAATAACCTTAATTAAAAAGAAAGTCCGTTCTCATATCTGACCCAAAGATTCCCATAACCCCAGCAGCATTGCCACGCTGGATAGCCAGAGAAATCCTTTGGATCAGTGAGTGTTTGTAATTCAACAGGTGAATAATAAGATAAAAGAGGTTACTAAGGGTCAGACTATCTCACCAAAACAAATACTCAATTCGGTATCAATAACTTGTCAACATTATATTTTTAAATTTTTGTCCACGACACAAAAATAGAGGTAGGTAAGAAACTTTAGCTTATGAAGGATGGCTTGGATATACCTAAACATGATTATTATAAACATACATGCAATATCTATGTATATTATAATAGTGATACTGATACATAAATAAATTTAAGTATCACAAACCTTTTTGTATTGCTGCAATACACATTTATTTTTCGTTTGGTTATTTTTCGTTGTTTGTTGTATGAAACTGTATGTGTTGTTGTGGCTACAAATAAAGTTATTTATCTATCTATCTAAATCATAAGTACCACAGAAATGTATCCTGAAAATATTGATTGTATTATTATTTACTAGCTGTTGCCCCGCAGCTCCGCCCGCAGCAAAAACTACGTGTTTTTATACAAACTTTGATTCCCCATTTCAAACCCTTGGATTGGAGATTTATTATTTTATATAAAGTAGCCCATGTACTCTGGGTCTTCAACTTTAATCATAAAAGACATTAAAATCGGTCCAGTGGTTTAGTTTCATTTTTGAATGTCGAAAGAACGTATCCTAACTATGAAAATGCACTATGGGGCGCCGCAAGTGCATACGAGGACCACGTAGCCAGACCGGAGTAAACGAGTTCATCTACGATATAATGTAGTGCGCATTCACCTTTAATTTAAATTGCAAAGTACCTTAATTAATTAAAACAAACAACAGATAATCTTATTTGAAAACAAAATGCAAAAACAGAGATAAAAATAAAAGTGAAAAGGTATATAAACCAATCAATTTCTCTACTATTGACAGTTCCAAATATCAATTCATAAAAATGGCGCCAGTATACAAATTGAAGTTCTTCGACTTTATGGGAGTAGCTGAACCCATTAGGTACCTGTTCGCGTATGGTGGCATCAAATACGAGAACATCGTCATCAAGAAGAATGTAGATTGGCCTAAAGTTCAAAACAGTAAGTAAAATTATATAAAAATGTTATGTATTTACATAGTTTTTCTTGTTAGAAGGAATCGGTAGCAATATTGTAAGAACTCTATTATATTTATATTGCTTTAAATTATTGACCGTGGAAATAAAAAAAAAAAATTACCCACCCACCTTAATTTATAATTTAATATTCAGGTCATTCTGCTCTGCAATTTGTAACTTTATTACAGTCCCTCAGACTAAAATCTACTAATATATCCTGCATCCTATTATAAGTAGGATTATTTATAAACAATTTCATGAGAATGGATGTTTAAGTTACTATTTTCCGGAAAACCTACTCGACGGATTTCGATGAAAATTGATACACGGGTAAAACAAAATCTGAAAGAACACATAGAGTACTTTGTATCCTGAAATTTCCATGAGATCAAAGCCCCGGGGCGCAACTTCTATATTTAACAATAATACTAGAGAGACTCTCGCTCAGCAGTTGGGTACAGAGTCAGATTCAGAAGGCGGTACTCTTGGACACGGCCCGCATTGTAAGGAGATTCCTCTCGCTGGAGCCCTGACCACCGGTAGCTTGGGTCATTGCCCCGCTACCGATGGGTTCCCCTTTTTTATTTTTTTAAATGTCTTTTATTTTTTTGTAATATTTTATATTTAAAAATGTACAATAGGAGATGACAAATAAATAAATACGTTATTATTTCAGCCGTACCATTCGGCAAGCTGCCTGTGCTGGAGGTGGACAACAAGGTTCTCCATCAATCGACGGCCATCTGCCGCTACCTGGGCAAGCTGGTGGGTCTGCTACCTTCTGATGACCTGATGGCCGCTGAGCTGGACGCGCTTGTCGCCAGCACCTTCGATTTTGGCGCAAGTAAGTGCTTTTTTTGGTTTAAGCATCCAGTCGTGCTCTGCAATTTTTGGCAGGAGATGTGATTTATTATCTATATATCTATCTATACATATAATAAAACAGTAAAAATATTTTGTCTGTACATTTAGTATTTTTGACTGAAATGGATAGAGGGACACTTAAAAAGAATAATAGAAAGCAAAAAACATTTTTTGGAATTTCTTGTCTGTCTGTCAGTCTGTGTGTATGTACGCGTTTCACGCAAAAACTACTGGACGGATTTGAATGAAACTTTTTTTGTTGTATAGCTATTAAGCCTGGGCAACATATAGGCTATAATTGATTTTGAAAACTGGAACACCTGATGAAGAACCTGAACAGAGCAGCTAAACTATAAGAAATATGGAAATGGTGCCTTAACAAAAGTCGTTCAACCTGATGAGCATTTTCTGCTGACATATAAAAATTGAAGATCTGGAACATCTGATGAAAAGCTCCAAGAGAGATTTTTCATCTAAGCGAAACTCACGCGGGCGAAGCCGCGGGCGACAGCTAGTTTAGAATATGGTAATACAATGGTGTTATTAGGCACAAGTGCGACATACTCTGCCCATTGGAATAAATTAATTAAATGAAACATAGGGCGTAGGAATGTTAATTTTTCACATTATTATATAGATTTGTCTAAGAAATGTCTAATTAATTCTGTTCAGTTAGTCATGTTTCGTCATTGCCATCTAGCTAGAATGGACGATAATGACGTATCTTGGGAGAAGCCTGTGTTTCTATAGGTTAATGATGATGACTTAATTTTCGGTTCTTTTTTATTTTTTAGCCTCCTAACCGAATCTTGTTCGTTCAGTCAACTCCAATAAGTAATCTATTATTATCTTGCCCAGTGTGCCCTACAACCTACACGCTGAAAGACCTATATGACACAACAGATATTGTTTTATCTGTGACGTCATATTGGTCATCACAAATCCGCCGTGACGACATAAGAAGAAGAACTAATAAGTGATTTAAGTTATAAAGCAAATAAACTTGCTCATTATTTCTAGGAGTTTACCACTGGTACCACGAGGAGGACGTTACGTGCAAAAACCAAGTCGAAAGAGAGCTGGAGACCGAGGTGTTCCCAAGATACCTGAACGGGTTTGAGGAGATAATCCATCAGAAGGGAGGATTCCTGGGTGGAAAAGTGAGTACAAAAGTATAAAGTTGAGGCATTTTCTCGTCAATTTTTTACATAATTTATATTAAAATACATAATTTATATTAAAATACATAATTTATATTAAAATACATAATTTATATTATTTATATATTTATGGTCGCTTACTATGGGCCTCATAAGAAGGCTCAAGGTCACCCAAAGGGCGATGGAGCGCGCTATGCTCGGAGTTTCCCTGCGTGATCGAATCAGAAATGAGGAGATCCGTAGGAGAACTAAAGTAACCGACATAGCCCGCAGAATCGCGAAACTTAAGTGGCAGTGGGCGGGACACATAGCTCGTATAACAGATAGCCGATGGGGCAGAAAAGTTCTCGAGTGGCGACCACGAACAGGAAAACGTAGTGTTGGCAGGCCTCCCACTCGGTGGACCGACGACCTGGTGAAGGTCGCGGCATATACTGCGCGGATACGGGCAGCGCAGGACCGGTCGTCATGGAAATCCTTGGGGGAGGCCTTTGTCCAGCAGTGGACGTCTTTCGGCTGAGAGAGAGAGAGAGAGAGAGAGATTTATTTTTATTAACTACTTAAGTCTTCTTCTGGTCTGTGGCCGGAACACCTGTACATTTTTTTACAAACGATATACTGCGACTAACTCGAAAGTACGCGACGTAAAGATTCCAACCTCAATGGAAGGTGGGGTATTGTATATGCATTTGCAGTACTAACACGTTAAGCAACCCTGGATGGGTTAACTCTCTTTCACTTTCTTTTTTTTCGAAAAGATAGAAAATTTATAAATAGTCATATCTTGGGTCCCAAATGATGGCAAACGAGAGAGGTAAGTCCGATGAATCATGATGATGAAAAGGCCCGATGATTTGTCAGCCTTCGATAAATCGTAGCAACAGCTGGCAAACAATAGAACTAGGAGATATAAAGGAGACTTTTGCTCAGCAGTAGGACTTATTAGCTATTTTTTTTTTCTAGCAACTCACCTGGGCTGACTTCTACTTTGTGGGAATCCTGGAGTCCGTGCAAGGGATGTGGACCAAGGACTTCCTTCAGGAATACCCATACATCATGCAGCTGTACAAAAATGTTCACGCCATACCCGCTATCAAGAACTACATTGCTACTCGTCCTAACTACACGTACTGATTATATATATATATATATATATATATGTAGGTTTTCTTGAATAAAACAAACTGCATGACACGAACTCTTCTTATTATTTTTTCTTTAACACCAATTTTTAACAAAATGTAACCGTAACGCCTTACATCTATTAGTGCTATAGTTCTTTGGCCGAAAGATTTAGGTTTAGGTTAAACTTTAGAAACCTATCTAAACCTAACCTATCCAAGCCTTTTTTGACTCAGTTCGAACGCTCCGCTTGTGTGGTTTACACCAGCCTTTTTTTTTTTTTTTTTTTTTTTAACGTGTGGAAAGACCTTCGTCTCGTCCATCCAGCCACGGGAAGCCGGACGGGTATGTGGGACTTGAACCCACTAAAACCACACGGAGTCAACCCCTGCCGCGTATATGCCAGGACCGTGTGCTACTCTCGCTCCACAGCCCTGGCGCGGCGGCCGCTACCACGGCGGCCCCAGCACGGCTCGCTCCCGAAGCACCTCTCCAGCGAGAGGGTTGGAGCGGCCAGCGGGATAAGCACCAAAATTCCCGCTAGGGTAAAGGCACACTTGACCCGGGTGCGCCTTTCCACCCGAGGGCCGTTAAGCCGAGCGACGGAATCCCGTTTCCGCCACCCAACCAGCCCTCAACTTTTTGGGACCCGACCAAGTCAGGCCCCACCACATCTCAGCCGCAGAGGACAGGTTGTCCCTATCCCCTGCGACCGAGACAGGCCCACCACGCGTCGGCCGCAGAGGATAGGGAGAGCGGCGCACCGCAATACCGACACGCCTCTTCCCCTGCGGCCCCACCGACACCGTGCCCAGCGCCACGGCCACGCTCGGTCGCGGAGGATAGGGAGAACGGCGCACCGCAATACCGGCACTCCTCCTCCCCCGCGACCCCTACCACGGCTGTGAGAGTAGGGCCGTGCCCCCTACTCTCACAGCCAGGCCACTCAAAGCGGCCTCCTCCCGGCCCGGGGTCGTCACTCCCGGGCCATGGGTTCCTCTTAGCTTCCCTGCGGCCGAGGCAACCGCTGGTACTGAGCCCCCCCATCGCTACAAGATGGGAACCCGTTCGGGGGGGTGGTTTACACCAGCCTAACCTAACCTAACCGAACCGAGTTGGGTTTGTGACCAGTTTTTTTATATTATTGCCGTGCATGCTCCCGCCCCCCTAGATAGATTTTAGGATTTTCAAAAGTTCATATAAAAAAAAGGGAAAAAGGGGGGGTTCCGGCAAAAAAAAAAACTTGTAGGGGGTCATACAAACCCTCCCCCCCCCCCACCCACTCCCAACCCCCGCCGGTGGTGGCACGTTTCTAAAGTTAAGCCTTTTTTTTTATTAAAAAACTAAAAATTGTTTATTTACTCCACAAAAAATGGCCTTGGACTACATTATATAGGTATGTGATAAACATTAATTAAATTTAATACCATAAAGGACAGTATCGTTGTGGAGATCTGGTGCCCGCGCTAGGTATCAAAGATCCTGTGTTGCAGGTTACCAGGTGGGGACCCGGTATGACACAATAAAAGGTAGATGCATGTTGAAATCATGTCACAATATGATTTGTGAGTTAATTTACAAATAAAAGACGAGTAAGTAATGACTTCTGTTCCTCCCTACGATGAGAATCTTGGGATCAGTGAGTTTAAACTTGAAACTTCATATCTTCTAGTTTTGGTAAATAATATTTATCAAACGATGTATTTGCCATAAGATATTTTGTCTAACGTTGTTTTACCAATTGAAAATTTAGTAAAATAATTTATTTGTAAAATGAAAATTTGGAGAAACACAATATTTGTCTTTTTTTTTTTTTTTTATTTATTAAATCAAAACATTTACAAAATAAAAATCATTTACATGTAATTAGTAATTAGTTTGTAAAATGATCCATTTTTAAAAGAATGAGTTTGACAAAGCATATGTTTTTCAAATGTATAGTTTTACAAGCGTTGTTTATAAAATGATTGTTTTTTAAATAATAATTTGTAATATGAGGGTGTACCGTGCTAAGGTACTGGTATCCGCCATTACATTTTTCACTCTCTCCTCCGTCCCTTTGCTTTATCTCTTACATCTCTCATTCTTTTTTTTACTTGCGTTCAGTTTGAACTAATTTTATTATTAAGTACATAAAATTTCTATTTTTTTTTAAAAAAGGTATTTAAAATTAAAACTGTTTTCTTATGTTAAATTTTTTCTAGCACTACACATATATATATCCAACAAACGCATGCAGTCTTTTCTTTTTAGTTCTTACCATGGGTAATTTTAGAATAATAGGTACCTATTTAAAATGTACCAATTATTATGGTCTCGATTTTGAAATACAAAATGGAAAGAACTAATGCTTGAAAAAAAAAAAGAAGAATATTTCTTCATTTCACACTTAATCTCGTCGTGATTCTAAAAGTATAAAAATTAACGATCAAAATAACCAAACAAGTAAAACATCTCCAACAACTGGATACATATTACTTATATTAAAAAAAAAACTTTATAAAATAAACAAAGGATAAAATTTGAAATTTCCCTTATAAAAAGGATTAGCGTAGGTACCTACAATCCAACATAATAACAAACTTGCGAAACTAATTAAAATTTGGGTTCATTTAATACAAAAACATCCAGAACATTCGCTACTAAGTCTATTTTATATTACAAACACCAACAAAAGGCCCCATGAAATTTAATTTACCGCCACATAAATTTAATTTCAACTAACGGATTTGAAACACACGTAGGTATAAAATACACGTGAAAATCTCTTGCAGCACAATTTACTGTGCAATATGTTGTATTAAATAAACTACCACATAAAGTTACTGTTTTCTGGGAACCGCCCGGTTGCTGGTATAATAAAGTGTTTCTTTAGGCACAAGAAACTACGGAACCGTAAATTACTAGGGGTTCAGTTGTCGCCACTACTTCAAGGTATGGTCGCAGTGTAGGCGGTAACGAAAAAGCGGATAGAAATGGTAAACAAACGACGTCATAAAATTTTGAGCATCTTTTACTTATAGCAATGTACTGTGTGGTCAAAATGTTGGAATCGTAAGGCTGGGTCTTTTGATAACGACGCCAGTCGCAGCGACCAACCGCAGATCATATCGGATACAAAATTGTATAAAAAACGTTGAGTATGGTCTCTTGTAACGTCGATATCAACGTAACGTTGAGGGGAAAAGCGACAAGTAAGGTGCTCGTTTGTCACAAATAGTTTAGAATCAACACATGCACAACCACAAATAAATATCTGTATAAAAAGTACAAATAATCTTCCACACTAGGAATCGAACCTAGGAGCAGGGAGAACGGACGTATTTAGTACGACAAGACCATGTAAAAAATGAACTATGTAGTAAAGCAATACCGCACATTTATTTATTTATTTAACTTCTATACAAAAAACATGTAAATGGCGGACTTAAAACTGAAGCCTTTTTTACCAGTCAACCAATAGATGATGCAGAGAGAAAAGATATCATTTTGGGGTGAGTGCAAATGAGCAAGGGGCATAAAAATACTTAAAAAGAAAACGACAAGAAAACTGCACATGCCGCTGTCACTCGCACCCCACAAACAAGCATTTGCGACCGCAGCCCTTAAGTGGCGAGCCAGTAAAAGGATCCGTTTATATGCCTTTCTTAGTCGTGGGTTGTATCTAATGCGGTCCCTAAGTAATTGCTCCCGGAATACTGACCCTGGCACCTGTGGGCCATGTAATGGACGCCCATAGTAAATTACACCAGTTCTGTTTACGTAGACTTGCATTTGAAACTTGCATTTCCGAAAAAAAAAATTCTAAATTCCTAATATTGAAAAAAAACCTTGACTCTTACAATAATATACATCATACCTATCTATTTTATTTAGGTTTAGAACCTCTGAATCAAATGAGCTTAAATCGATAGCTTGGCTTCATATAAGCAACGCATCACCTGCAAGATATTATTATGAATACTGGTAATTTAAAAGAAAAGCTAATCTGAATAAAAACTTATAAAAAAATGTATTATTCAGTAGCCATTTTAAAATTTTATTTTGCACCATCCGGCGACACATTTGGTTTGAGAATGGTCTCATAATGAGACTGAAAATAGTCAGAGAAGCTGGTTAAAATCGCACGTGAGCTCCCGATTATATATTCTAGTATGTATCTGATACTTGCCGTTCATGAATGAAATGAAAATAAGAGAAAGGCCTTAACCAGGAGAGAAGACTTGTATTTTATGTCAACATAGAAAAAAAAAGCAGGAAAATTTTGATTTGTGAATAACATTCTTATTTCGCTAATAGAATTTGAAGAAGATTAGAGGCATAGGTGGCTCTGCCTGTGATCGAAATATTTCAAGTTCGAATTCTACCTCTGATACTACATATAACAAATTCGACTCATGTATGGTGGTCATCATAGAAATATATGGTCATGAAGAAGTCCACTTGCTGCCGATGAAAAAAAATGTCGTGCGGAAACCTGGTGCCTAGTTGATAGTTTGGTCGGCTGATATGTAAAATGGAGGTGGCTATGGCAAACCACTCAATGCCAAGAAATTCGTTGCCTGTGTTTCGTTCCACGTTAGAACCACAACGGGTATCCTCAGCCATGAATAATACTACCTAACTTTAGAGAATAGAATTTGAATGTTCCAGTTAAAACTGTGATTCTCTGGATTAATAAAATTTCTGTAGTGTTTTTCAAAGAAAAATAATCAGACATTCTTGCGATAAAGCCTTGCCCTCGAGGGGGTAGGAACAAAAATTCGTAGCCACAATCCCTCTCTCCGATAATTGTGCCAGTTCCCTTTATTTATTGGGGCCATTAGGACAACGATGTTGGCCGGAGGCAATTGATTAGATGATTGTTCGTACACTTGTTATTATGACCTGCAAGTTGCCTAATGTGTTAATAGAAATATAACGGCAATTCTTTTTAGCTGACTCAATATGATTTAGTAAAACAATATGATTAAGTATAAACAATAATCCATGGGACCTTGACCGTACAATATTTTTCAAAATTTAAGATTCATTCATCCATTCATTCATTTATTCATTCATTCATAGTCACATCAATAAATTTAAGTATATTATCAAGTTATAACAATGATAACATTGCATAGTCAAACTCAATAACAAGTTCATAGTCAACCAAGCAACTGTTACGGTTAGAAACTTGCAGTATTTCATACTAGTGAGCTCAAAGGAAATAATCATGTACCGTTTCCTTGGATCGTCGCAAAGGCAATCTGACGCCGAATTGCTTCCAAACCACTACAATACGGGTGGATTCACACCACAAAATCACTTTCATCAGAAACGATCAAATATGCACCCTAAGCTTCACTATCTTACACCATCTATTTCACTTCCACCACTAAACATCACGTGCAAAACCTCACGTCTATCATGAACTTTCGATATAAACTTCATTGCTGATTCGCTTTGGTCTGTAGCTTCAACTAATACATGAAAAACAGCATTGTAATGCGAACAGAGTAGAGAAAACAAGTTGGTGAAAGTTGTTGGTTAGTGATGCTCCATGATGTTATCGATATTATGTTCTTTCTGCCACAAGCAAGGGCTGATTTTTTGTTGAAAGCCTGATAATGTCTAAGGAAAATCCTTTGTTTGCTTGAACGATCTGCGCTTCAAAGGGGTAGCTTATGCTGCATCATGGGATTGTATGAAAACTCAAAAAACCTACGCAATTTTTCGAATACAAAAGATTTTATATTGACGTAAACATGTACTACAAGTACATTGTCCTGATTACTTACACGTAATCCCTCTATGTTACAGATAATTGTTGCATTACGCTCGTAGCACTGATGGTAGATAGGTATTTTGTTTTAATTTTAACGTGGAACGGTCCATTTAGAATTCACTGGAAGTAAACTGGGGGAAGTTAATTGGGGCAAAATGTAGGGTGCAAATTAGCTTAATAGTTCATTAGATAAATAAGTGATATTAATGATTTGATAATGGTTAACATTTGACTTTTATTCATAGGACCTTCATTTTGTTTATGTTCGATTTCTATAATCGTGAAGAATGAAGTTAAACTAGCTTTTACTTTTGGTTTTGCTCTCGTGAATGCCTTTACCACAATACAGGTGGTACTTTCAAAATTACATTCTTAATGCAACAATATAAAGAACATCATGCAAAATTTAAAGTTTCTACGTTCAGAGATTTCTTCTAGATTGATAGGTATGTCATTGTCCTAGCTATCCGTATCTACCATAAAAATAGAAGGTCCCACTTTTTTATTAAAATCAACATTTTATAACTAATTTATTACTAACGGCAATTTGCTTGCAATCTAGAAACAAAGTTCGAGCTAAAATCCCTAAAAGGCTTATTTAATGTGGACCATTAAAATAATTTGGGCCATATTTAGCGAAAGTTGCCAACGACAGCAGCTGGGCTGGTCAGTCAGAAACCGCGGCAATTTATTTTGGGCATGTTTTGGTTTACTTGTAAATCTTCATTTAATATGCATTTGAGGGTCCTGGGAATAGTTAAAGGGTTAAATTTAGGTCTGAAGTTTGTCAGTAACTTATCGTCTAAGTAAGTATAGGTTGGTAGGTACCTTTTTTTTTTTTTTTTTTGATTTCGCAGGGGGAAATGCATTTACACACTGAGTGTGGGACTCCTGGGCCGTTACCCGGCCCAGACTACCCACTAAAACCCCCTGCGGCGTTTCCGCACCTGCCGTTGTTGGGGGCGTCATAGGTTGGTAGGTACCTAACTAAAGAATTTTCATTAGCATAAACAAAAAAAAAACAAAAAAATTAGTTAGTCTTATTCATGGAACTATTAGGTATGTAGTACCTTTTATCTATTAGTTCCATTATATATTATATATATATATTACAGCCAAAGTAATAAATTTGGATATTATATATATTGTCTTGCCATTATTTATAATGTCTACTCAATTTAGATAAAGTGATAATTGACACAAAATTAATCACATTAACTAGCAATTTTACAAAATATCTTCGAAGACTTGGATAATGTAATAAAACAAGTAGGTATTTGATCAAGATTATAAAATTGTATTTCAATTTGCCTTAAGCATACCTAACTAATCATAAAGATTATTTTAAAAATTAAAATAACATAAGGTAATAATTTCACGTCAATTAACATTGTTATAAAGTTATTTAACTTTCATTTATAAAGTAAATTTTACATTGACTCTCACTGGCTATAAAACAAAAAATTTAAAACACAGAGATCAACATACAATAAAGTTTTTAAAACGAACTGACATTATAACCAGGTCATAATTACTATTTATTCTTACAAGTAAGGCTCTTGTGACATTTCGACACACATGAGGTTTGAATTTTTACATTTAAAACTATTTGAAACGCATTCTCCAGTACTGTTGCAATGCTGAAATCCTTGACCGCTAAGATGTGACGCTTTTTTTGCATATTCCCTGATGGTAACTTCATGTTGAGGAACGGTATCTATTATAATAAACGTTTCTTTGCACACAGTGAACTGATTCCTTGCGTAAAGTTGATTTGGAATACCATGCTTAGTGCCTAACTTATACATTCCTTCTGTCTCCTGAGAAATTTTATCAGCCATAATGTTTCTGTCATCGGCTTTGGCGCGGTCTACATCAGGAATTTTTACCACTACATTATCGCCTGTATTAGCAGCAGGATATTTAAGCAAAGACAGAGCTAACATTTTATCTGCTTGTTTTTTCAGAGATTGTCCAACTAATTTTCTGATGTTTCTTACCTATATCTTGTTTCTTTTTATCGAGAGCAATTACTATTTCTTGATTACTTTGCGTTATAAAGAAGGCTAGACCGGATTTATTACTTTGGCTAACTTTGACACGCTATTATGAATAATGTCCAGATAAAGTGATTAATTTATTACATTGTCTAGTGAATTTGGCTCTTAAATATAATGACCAGTCTTTATGTATAATAGCTATTTAATCACTATGACTGCAACATATATACATCTGACTGACATAGTGATCTATCAACGCCTTCGAGCAACAAGGACTTCCGCGCGGCCCGGAAGTCCGTGTTGCTCTATGATCAACGCACAGCCCAAACCACTGGACGGATCGGGCTGAAATTTGGCAAGCAGGTAGATGTTATGGCGTAGGCATCCGCTAAGAAAGGATTAACGCGAGCGAAGCCGCGGTCAAAAGCTAGTTAATTATTAAGTCTAGCTAGAAAAATCATTTTTTTTTGCTTCTTTCCCGTTTTGTTAGTTTTAGATTTTTCCTTTATTTCACAACGAGTAGTACCTCACAAATCCTCTATAACCGTCCAAACGAATCCAATTTCGGAACAAAAAATGAAACAATACGATACAAACAATGGCACACCCAAAACGCCTTAAAACGATTTCCATCTAAAGCAGATTTATGGCAAATTGCCTTCACCTACCTCCAGGCGCTTTTATTTCTGAAGAGGAAATTCGTTTTCATAATATGTGCCCATTGTGTCGCGGTAGCTCGTATTTTTCGAGATGCTTATTATGCTAACCTTCTGTTTAAGGGGTTCATATGCATGGTTACGAGACTATAACGGTGAAATAAGGAAAATAGGTATAAGATAGCTAAGTATCTACGTTTTCATCTTGAATTTATGTAAATTAACAAAAGCAGCTGCAAATTTTAATGTAATAGGTATCTAGATGTTATTATACCTAGATGAAAATCTTGAATAACATAATGGCTATCCAATATTCTAGTTTGTTGAAAGTATAGAACTTGTTGATATACAATGTAATAGGTTTAAGATAGCTTCGTGTCCTAAACATCTTTATGTAGATACTCGTAGTAGGTAAGGTATCTATGCTTAGAATATAATTTCAGACTCAAATAAGTTCAACTTCGTTCACTCATGGAAGATATATTGTCCCCCCGAACGGGTTCTCATCTTGTAACGATGGGGGGGCTCAGTACCAGCGGTTTGTCTCGGCCGCAGGGAAGCTAAGAGGAACCCATGGCCCGGGAGTGACGACCCGGGCCGGGAGGAGGCCGCTTTCAGTGGCCTGGCTGTGAGAGTAGGGGGCACACACGCTCTACTCTCACAGCCGTGGTAGGGGTCGCGGGGGAAGAGGAGTTCCGGTATCGCGATGCGCCGTTCTCCCTATCCTCCGCGACCGAGCGTGGCCGTGGCGCTGGGCACGGTGTCGGTGGGGCCGCAGGGGAAGACGCGTGTCGGTATTGCGGTGCGCCGCTCTCCCTGTCCTCTGCGGCCGACGCGTGGTGGGCCTGTCTCGGCCGCAGTGGACAGGGACAACCTATCCTCTGCGACTGAGATGTGGTAGGGCCTGACTTGGTCAGGTCCCAAAAAGTTGAGGGCTGGTTGGGTGGCGGTAACGGGATTCCGTCGCTCGGCTTAACGGCCCTCGGGTGGAAAGGCGCACCCGTGTCAAGTGTGTCTTTACCCTAGTGGGAAATTTTGGAGCTTATCCCGCTGGCCGCTCCGACCCTCTCGCTGGAGAGGTGCTTCGGGAGCGAGCCGTGCTGGGGCCGCCGTGGTAGCGGCCGCCGCGCCAGGGCTGTGGAGCGAGAGAAGCACACGGTCCTGGCATATATGCGGTATTGGTTGACTCCGTGTGGTTTTAGTGGGTTCCATATACCCATCCGGCTTCCCGTGGCTGGATGGACAAGACGAAGGTCTTTCTTTCCACACGTTAATAAAATAAAACTACACCATCCTCATATTACTTATTTTACTGAAACAAAAATAATCAATTTGATTTTGATACAAATCCGGTAAAATTAGATATTTATCGATATATCGGATTACTTCTGAACCTGAGAGCGACCTGCAAATTCCTGAAATTTTCACAAGCATTTACCATTATTCCCAAAAGTTATGGACATCGGGAATGGGGGATGATAATAATAAAAAAAGTTTATGAGTTCGGGAGTGTTCCCTGACTGGTGCAATAAAACCTAAGGCGTAGGTAGGTATTTCATAAATCATCGTCCTTCCTTTCTACCTACTTAAATGAAAAACGGAATTCGGCATATTGGGTTTGGTCTAAGTAATCCACAGTCACGAGTTGACAGTACTTAAGTACTAATTTTTTTACGGCCATATTACTTTAAGTAATATCTACTTACTTAAAATGGATAATAGAAGAAGAGGTCAAAAATCAGCAATCATTATATCTATCTAAGCGCTTTTTCTTGTTAACAGCGAAGACATTTCAAAGCACAGAGATCGTCTTTCTTAGGCAGTTGGACTATTCATGCCTATAATGTCCTGATCAAAATGGATCAATGAATAGCTTCTGTGGGTCTATCAATCACCAAAGCTGTGAAATAAAACTAAGACATTGACGAACACAGCGCGGCGCTCGTAAATTAAATATTAATTAAATCCTACCCATAGACATAGAAAAACAAAATCATGATCCTACCACAGATAATATAGGTAAAACTATAATAATCCTACTACCACTACTTCGCATGCTAATAGTGGGTAATTGACATTTAATTGCAAGTCCTACTACCTAATATAACTCTAGAAAGAATGGGGTGGTATTTACTACTAAGTATTTTTTTCATCAGCCTGTCACTTGAACCCTATCCTAGCATTGGGGTCAATAGGCTACATCAGCAGTGGGGCAGGTAATTTGACATAAATCCAGTAGGACCCAGCTAAAACCATTGACACGCCCCATTCCTCAAATACAGCCACTATCGATAGTATTACTGCTTTGTTTTCATTCTTGAGAAGGATTTTTTATTATAAGTACGACTAGCTGTTGCCCGCGGCTTCGCCCGCGTGAGTTTCGCTTAGATGAAAAATCTTTTTGTGTTCCAACTGTAGTAGCCTAAACTCTAGTACTCAAAATTTCAGCCATTTGGTTATCGTTATCTAAAATTTCCCGTATACCACCACTCCCACCCGGAGTCCCTCTTTGTCCTATCCCGTGTCCTGTCTATTTATACCTACGTCAGTGGAAAATGCTCGTCAGGTTGAACGACTTTTGCTAAGGCCCTATTTCCATTTACTTTATAGAGTAGCTGGTCTCTTGGAGTTCTTCATCAGATGTTCCATAATCTTCAATTTGTATATGTCATTAGAAAATGCTCATCAGGTTGAATGACTTTTGCTAAGGCGCCATTTCCATATACGCAATGGTGTAGCTGGTCTCTTGGAGTTCTTCATCAGATGTTCCAAAATCTTAAATTTTTATACGTCAGCAGAAAATGCTCATTGGGTTGAACGACTTTTGCTAAGGCGCCATTTCCATATTTCTTATAGTTTAGCTGTTCTGTTAAGGTTCTTCATCAGGTGTTCCAGTTTTCAAAATAAATTATAGCCTATATGTTGCCCAGGCTTAATAGCTATAACATAAAAAGTTTCATTCAAATCCGTCCAGTAGTTTTTGCGTGAAATATTTGTACAGTGTAATGTACAGACAAAATATTTTTACTGTTTTATTATATGTATAGATTGGTCCAATAAAAATGTTTTACGCATCAAACAGGAAATTTTCATCGATTGCCACAAAAATTCAATGCAGAGTGCTGGTTATATCTCTACTTATTCCAGTTTTGTTATCCATAAAAATAAATAAAACCGGAGTGTCAGTGTGTAATTATAAAATAACTGTAAATTTTAAATTGTGTAGTGTTATACACAAAACAATTTTGTCAGGGCTACATGAGGCAAATAAAGGAATAAGTGAGCGTGGTATATCAAGAAGTAAAACAGCTGGCAATGGAGAGAGAAAAATGGAAGGAACTCCACCGACAAGAGCCTCGCTCTTAAATTTGATGATGATGTCAAAGTCAATGTCAAAGTCAATTTTTTATTCATATTGGCTTAAAAATAGCACTTATAAATCGTCACTTTCTTGTTTTTTAGTTAGTTGACGTCATAAAATTACTTAAAGCTAAGTTTACCACCGCCTCCAAAGCGCAAGTGGAGAAGAGGCGGCGCAACAAACTCCACTGCTGCATTTTCTCCAAAGACGTTACTTTACAATATATGTCTTACAATTAAATAACTGTATATGTGGACGAATATACATTGAATATATATATTAAATGTCAAATTTATAAATTAATAAATGATGATGATGATTTTTTGTCTGTTTTTCCAGGGTAATCTATGAAACGGCATCTCCGATTTTGATGGGATTTTCGCTGGAGGGTCATAGAAGATTCAAATTAAAATATAGTGTAGTTTTAACCTAAGTAGACATAATTAGGGTTCTTTCGTGGCAATTGAAAACCCTAAAACATTATTTATATCAACTTATTTTTGGATGGTTAAAAATATTACAGAGTTATTAAAATATTAATATTATTATTAACATATGGGTATTACGAGTAATTAACACGGAAATATTTAGAGTTAATTCGTGAAAAATAAAAAAATGACATAGACGAAGCAGTAGGCCAAAGCGAGTAAATTTTTTTACTGTAATGTATTACAGTAAAATATTTGGTTTACATTTTTTTATGTAAACCAAATATTAACTGTGATATCGTTAGAATTCTAAAATTATTGCCAGTTATAAGTATATTAAATCTTAAATATAAATGTTGATGCCTTCAATATTAAAATCTGATTACAAACACTGATAATATCAACACTTTCTAGAAATGAAACATTTTCTTACAAAACGTGAGTATTTTCACGATAAGCCAGACGTTCATTGGCCTCTGACTGAAGTTCGAATACAAATAAATACTTAAAAATCCAAGAATTATAAATTAACTTAAATAATGACGCCACCTACGTGATATTTCAGCAAAAGATTTACACTATAGATATTTATAAATGTTTTATATTACAACATTACTATCTCTCTTTTTAGTCGTATTCCTCACGACTGAGGGTCGTGGTCATTATATGGAATGAAACACACACAACGACTATGGTTTGTCATTGGTGGTTTGCCAGTGCCTTCTCCATTTCACACACTAGCTGATAATCATCAACCAGAGTGCAGGTTTCCTCACGAAGTTTTCTTTCACCTGAAGCAAGTGGTGGTCGATGAAAACTACCATACATGAGTCAGATTGTTCTACAAACTCATGTAGCACGGACAGGATTCGAACCTGGAACCTTTGCAGCCACAGGCGGGCGCTACCACTCGGCCACCACCACCGCTTCAAATATTACAACAATCACAGACAACAATACTATGGGTGTCTATTAAAATACAGATTTTTATCACATCGATTATCATGTCCCAGAAAACTATTCCACGTTTTTCAATATTTTTTTTTCTTAAAACATCGAAAAACTTATTATCGCAGTTTCATAATATCGAACAACATTTCCTAAAAAAAACGTTATAAAATTTCTACTATTCCAAGAAAAAAGATATATCAAACTAACATTTCACACATGTATTAAGATATCGATGTAACCATTTATAATAACATGTTTCAATATGTAACGATGCGCATCATAACTTTTAATCGCAGTAACGTTTCATCGAACGCTACATTCGCTTGTTGTTGCTTAAAACATGCAAATAGGTATAACAAGATTAAGGCATACAGCAAGCATGCATGCAGCAAGCACAACAAACATGTAGCAAGCATCAGCAAGCATACAGCAAGCATGAAACAAGCATGCAGCAAGCATGCAGCAGGCATACAGCAAGCATGCAGCAGGCATGCAACAAGCATGCAGCAAGCATTCAGCAAGCATGCAGCAAGCATGCAAGCAGGCATGCAGCAAGCAAGTATTTCTGGGTGGCTCCACCAGAAGACTCGCTCCGTCGGCCCTTCGATTCATTCGGGCACTTAACCTCGCTCCGCTCGAGAGGTCGCCGGCTCGCTTCGCTCGCCACCTCTCCCCCTCGCTTCGCTTCAGCCTCGTGCCCTCATTTTCTCAGGACCTCCTTCGCGAGCCTTCTGGTTCCGCGCGAAGGAATAACACTCTAGTATATGACAAAGTTGAGCCACGTGGAGTCGGGGTGCTCTGAGTCGGATTTGTGATCCATTTATAATTAATGGACTAGCTATAAATTTACTGTTGATCAATACAATACTACCAGATTAATCTATCTACGAGTATATAGAGTAACATAATAATATAATATTTGATGTTTCAAATATATTGCAAACTGAAACTTACGTTGAAATAAAATTATGGGTAACAAAACTTTGATGTTTCATTATTTCGATGAAATACATAAAATATGAAAAGAAATAACGATAGAGTGTATTTGTACGTAATGAATAATCGTGTAAATGAAATTTCGATGTAAACAGATTTAAGGATTTGTTACATATTGTATTAAAATATCTGCGAATGGTTTTATGGGACATGAAAATCGTTGAAGTAAATTGCGATAAAGTGTTGGGTTCCCCAATACTATAAAATGGTTTAAATTTGATAGTAGGTACTATACATAATGTTTGAAAATATTACTTAGTTAGGTATGTATGTCCTAAGATTTTCAAAATAATTCTTTCACATTTATAATTTTGGATTGTTGCAAATATTCCTGATTTTGCAAACTGTACCAAATTGCAGACCAATCTTCGATGGGCGTGAAACCACGCCCAAATCGTTTAAATCCCGTAATTTTCTAGTTAAATGTTTCCGAGAGTGTCAAAGTTACAGCAATTTAACCCTTTTAAACCCACCAGGAAACAGAGGAGTGCTATGTTGGATACGAATTTTAATAATATTTTAGAAAAAATAGTAAGTTTAATACCAAAATGTGCAACTATGTCGATAAGATTTTAAATAGTGCTAATTGTTATTTACACATTTTTATATATATTTACAATTTTGACCTCATCCTTATCAATTTCAGCCCACATCAACCCAATGCTGTGCATAAATAGACTGGACTAAAATTGTAAAGTATATCCATGGGGCATAGAGCCAAGAACGCTGGCTGCGTTTCCGCGTTGGATTGCGATGCTAATCCTTTGTGCGAAGAAGCAGCCAGCCCTCTTATCACCGGCAAAGGAGATCAGTCGAGGAGATATTTCTTTAAAAAAACCTCTCGCAAAATATAAAATGCATTACTGACATATTGTGGCACATACAAGTAAACCGAGGCGAGAGACCGCTGTGCCTACCGTTAGGTCGTTTTTGCTGAACTTATAACATTGCAAGTTGCAACCAGAGACCGTTAGAGAGAATATGTCTTATGTGCACAGATTTAGATTAGGCTAGATACCGCATGTTTATTCGATAGTATGAAAACCGAGCGTGCCATCATTTTCTACCTACGATGACGTCACGACAGTCATTTTAGTGATGGGCGCAACATAAACGCGAATGATGGCTAACTGAGTAGCAAACGCGTGATTGTTTGTCCATTGGACAAACGCCGGGCACGCTTGGACATACTGCTTGCGGCATCTAGAGTATATCGTCCCCTTACTGCATAAACCAACTAAAGTCACTTTTTATCAAAAATGAGTTAAGGATACCTTCGGAATCTCCTCTTCGAAATCTACATACTGGTAAAACCCGTTTTTCGATATTACGCTTCGTTCCCGATTTAGCTTTTAGCTAAGGTAACTTACCGTGTCATTTTGGAAATAATGGACAGGAAAATACCAATATATATCGGTTATAGAAAATTTTTGTACAATATTCACAGAGAAAATCAGTTATACTTTTTTTAATGGTTTTGGCTTTTGAAACTTTGAAGCCAAATCCCAATTTGGCAACTGCAAAAAGAGACTTCACAGCTATTACCAGTTTTTTGCAATCGCCTATGTGATAAAATTATTAATTTTTAATACTTCAAAAATATGCAATCATTATTTAATCTGTTTTACTGCTTCACAACTTCTTACACTAAAGAAAAATATGTACAACCAAAACAAAATAATGTAACTTTTGTTGGTTTTGTTTCTAGGATTTGAAACTTGGATAACATTTAGCCCGTCAGCAAAAACCGTGTAAGCGCACGTTATTTCTTCGCGCGGAGGCGTTTCGCGGCGCGGTCCCCCGTTTAGTCGAGTTTTGAACGGCCGGCACTGTGCGTTTCGTCTGGTTTAAATTTGTTGTTATAGTGAATACTTTTGATAGGGTCTGACGCAAAATGTGCACGGACCCACCTAAGTTTTCTTTACATTTTGCCTAACCACCGGGCAGCTGCAAGCAGTTCTGGTTCCTATTGAAATCGGTTGAGGCTAACTTCTGCCGTCCCTCACTGCCTCCCATGCATAAGCCAGATGGTTCACTGGCTCAACTGAGAAAGCAAATTTATTTGCAACTCAATTCGAGTCTCGACTATGGCTCTAAGCAACCATACCTCGTTGTGATTCTTAAATACCCGAGATGACAATCCGTAATAAAGAGGTCCGCAGAGCTTTAATTAATCTTGATTTTTATTTGATTATCTTCTCAATAAAAAGTTATCTTGATTACCTTTTCAATAAAAAGTTGCTCGCATACCTAGAAGACAATGATCTTACTGATCATCATTATGGTTCCCGCCAGGAACGATTTGCTGGGGGATCTTCTTGTGTGGATAACACACTGTTGGGGCGAGCCCATCGGAAAACATATTGTTTCTCTTTACATCTTTAAGGCTTTTGACAGTGTTTGGCACCTGTAGCTGGATAGCTGAATTCCTGAGTGACAGAAAAAAGTGGTCATCGGTGTGCCTCAGGGGTCTGTCCTTTTTGTGACCGATATGCAAATGACAGTACTTGTTGTGGAAAGGTAAAGTCAGGGGCAGATAAAACTGACGCCCTTCCGCACTGAATCCTATCTCAGGGGGGTCAGGTGTGTGCGGTGACTGTATTTTTGAAGTGCAAGTAGTGACGGAGATCAATTAAAACTAGAGGGAAAGACCATGGTTGAGCGAACTGACCAAACATTAGACTACGTATCGAAGAGAATAATCTGGTCAGTTTTAATGCTTCCAAGATTCTATTCGCCGCAAAAAGGAGCCCTTTTATCCTGGCACCTACTTTTCGGGGTACATTGGTTCCCATAACCGACAAGCTTGAACTCCTTGCCATGGAGCTGACCAAAAACCTCAACTTCGGCACTACCGTCGAATCTAAAGACCAATCAGCTGCCAAAAAATTGGCCATTCTTAACAGGGTTAAGCGCTACTTCACGTGGACAGCTTCTTATACTTTTTATAAAGCTAGGCTCGGTGAAGTACCAACTAGCCACATTGGATTCGATTAAAGCATAACCAAGAGAATAATCAGCGATGAAAAATTGACGAACGCTAAATTTCATAACCTAGCTCTTTGTCAAAAAGTTGCCTTTTTTTTTTTTATTTATTTCGCAGGGGGAAATGCATTTAGGCACTGAGTGTGGGATTCCTGGGCCGCTAGTCGGCCCAGACTACCCACTAAAACCCCCTGCGGCGTTTCCGCGCCTGCCGTTGCTGGGGGCGTCATGGGATCGCGAACATTCTACCACGGCGCCCCCGTGTCTATCGGTTTTCAGTTGAACTTCGGGGAGTAATACTCATAAGCAGCATAAGCTCATACCGCCCCCTTTTTTCAATCGGACATCCAGAAGCACTGTGGGCTGTCATCCCTTCTTGGTTGATATTCCCCACGTACGCAAGAAGCACTTTTCGTCAACATTTTTAATGCGCACAGTGAAGGAATGGCCTGCCTGCGTCTGTGTTCCTGAGCACACAACCTAACACTCTTTAAAACCAGAGTGAATAGGCTGCTTCTGGGTAAACTCGTTACACTGTAGACCCCATCTCTGTCCTCGGGAAAAATTGTGGCCAAGAGTAGACCCATCTTTTATAAAAAAACTTGTCAAAGCTTTGAAGGTACATAGTAGTTTATCAAAAATTGTTAGCTATTTAGCTATTTGTTATATTTTCGTATTTGTATGTATTTTTGATATAATTTCAATTGATTTTGAACCAATAACGAATTGTTGGCTATTTTCTATAATGTTTCTGTGTTTGGAATAACATTTTGATAGATTGTCTATTAGTATTAAATGGCATTACACTGATAATAACGGCGTACTTTGTGTTTTTGTTTCATTTTAGCAACAAATTTATTTTATTTTATTACATTTAGCCGAGTTTTGGAGTATTTTCAATTTATTCTATATATTTACTTAACTCATCAAGTAAATTTATGTGCACTTAAGTCGTTAAATAAAAAAGTCTCTACAGTTAAAACCATTTATCTGCACGATTTTTCAATGTTATTCTTTAATTTTAACCAGTATTTCGGTTATTTCGTTTCTTTAGCTCTTATTAGCCCACAGCTAATGAAAGAAGCAATCAAAAAATACAAACATATTCCTGATAGGTTATATCTTTAATAGGAATTTGACAGTGCAAACCTTTAAACGCTGATTTCTCGAAACTATGATTTATGCAGTTAGTTGGTTTATGCAGTAAGGGGACGATATCATAATCTGTGCTTATGTGTGTTAATGTTATCGGTATATTAGTGCCAGAATGCCAGATACGGTAAACTCAAAACGTAGTTATACCAAATTTGTGTGTAGAGGCAACTATAATATTAACGGTACTAAGCACGAACCTTTTTTTATTTGTTGTAGCTGACATTTCGTGCGAACGTTGCAGTCGTCATGGCCGCAGCCGGACTCATATGTACCTATTTTAAGTGTAGGTAGACCATAGAGCTAGAAAATTTTTTTTTAATTTTATTTAGAGGCACTGACAGCTGAGGAAGCGGGATGCCAGATACGGGTTTTACCTATGTTGGTGAAGGACAGGTAATATCTTCTGTGAATCCAATTTTCAGTACACTTTGACAATCGAGGCTTAATTTGGAACTGACATTGTAATGTAAATAAACATTAAAAGTTAAATATATTCCCTTAATATTATAAAGAAGCTTTCGAAAGTATCATCTAGAGAAAATGGTATCGTGTTGTGTGTTGAATTGCGATTCATCTTCGAATAGAAATGCCAATAAATACACTTTTCACAGGTAAATGTTGTTTACAATAGTTGAATTTCATTGGGCTTATTCTGTTGATATACATCGATATGTTCGTCTCAATGATGTATTTTTCGTGTATTATATTGTTTTCTTTTAAGGAAATGTATCATAGCATATTAAAAAGAACTATTTAAGATAATATTGAGTAAATAAATATTGGCATTTTTCGAGGCATTTGCTAGGGTGGGGCCAGTACCGGAGGTGTAATTATCGATAAAAAAAATTCAAAACAACATTTTCGGTTCAATATATAACTGAAAACTAGTTCCAAACTTAGAAAAGGTGCATTTATCGTCAAGTACAGTTTGCAAACAATATTTTTCTTAGTTAAGTACATACATCTCTTCGATTTCAGAATAACCACTGATGAGCAACGACGCCATACTTGGCTTCAAATTATTAATAACACAACTTGGACCCCAAATGAAGGATCTCGAATATGTATTCGACACTTCGACATCAAAGACTTCTACATTGCTGGTGGCAAGATACTATTAAAAAAATCTGCCATCCCAACTCAGTTTGTTCCCGTTAGTACAGATATACGTTATAGTACAGATACGCTAATAATTATTACTAGCTTTTGCCCGCGGCTTTGCACACCTGTTTTTGGATTTGTAGTAAAAAAAATATGCAAAGTAATATATTGTGAAGTTTGCATTGGGTCACTCACCGATACTCAGTCTTGTGGCTCTTTAATATATAGAAAAGATTTTGATAAAAATGGTGGGTTTCTAACGTACCCTTCCAAAGACGTTATAAATGTTTGTCTAAAATGTGAACAAATTTTTAGAGAACATTTAAAAACAAATTTTAATTTATATAAATCAAAATTTGATCATATTGTGTTGTTGATATTAAGTCATATTTATCACGAAAATTTTTTCGATGCATTGACTCTCCATACATTTGACCAAGATCCGTTAGATGGACACAGATACCTCATAATAAAATGTATTATAGAAACATATTTACCGATACGATTTCGTTATGAGTGTACTTTGAAAAATCTATCGAAAGAAACTTTGCGAAATTATTTAAACAAAATTATACTATTTAGAGGCCAGTGAAATACTCAAAAAATATTTAACCATTTATATTTAAAAGAATAATTACACCTGACAAAATTTTATCTGTTCAAAAGACTCAACATGAAAAATGCTGAGGATCTGTAGGGTGTTCTAACTACGAGCGATCTCGAGGTGAAACAAAAGAAACGACCGTGGAAATATAATACTGCAGACCATTGCGATTGACCCTTGGTTGAATTCTGGTTCGAAACATTGCCATGGCGAAAATTATCCACTTGCTGTTCACATTCCGTCGTGCAATCTTGTGTAGTGTTGGGTAACTTTTTTACTATTTAGGGGCCAGTAAAAACTTTTTCTTTGCAAGTCGATAGCCACAGACGTTGGTCCTTGGTCCGTGGTCCTTCTCCTTCATTTAAGATTAGTTAATTAGTGAAACTCAAAAAATATTGAACTGATTGGAAAGAATGAAATGTTAGGCAACCAAGACTTTTTAATGAGTTTCTTTCAGCATTTCGTCTCAGCAGGAGTCGTTCCGAAATGCTAGTAGTTTGTAGCTTTGAGATTTATAATACAATATGATTATTAGTTTTCGACGTGAAAAATTGTCTTCTTAAAAAGCCAGGTTTCAATAAAGTATTTTTGACTTTGACATTGCGATTGACCCTTGGCAAAGATAAAATTATTAATGATGAATTATTATTAATGATTATGTGCTCTTTCCGAAAATTTCGAGAATTTCCGGAAACGGTCTGAAAACCTTAGAGGTCAAGGAACCTTAAAACCTTGGCACAGTGCCCTCTTTAATGTTTCGCTTCCATCGGCGCGGGCGCCACGTATGTATCCACGGGCGCGGCCTAACTTTTTGTTAGAGAGAAATTGTAGTAACGAAATGGCCAAGCCACAACACTTTGACAGTGCGAGGCACGAATGGCAACATCTTGGCATTCATAGTCTTGGCAACATTTACATAAATGTTTTTGGTAGGATTTCACTCCTTGAGGTAATTGTTTTTTTTTTAAACGTGAAACATGTATTTTTTAATATGTAAATTGAATGTGTAATTCGAAGCATGTACGTACGTGTATAATTTACAGATCCCTAGCATGAAACGAAATTTGTATGGAAAAACCCATGTAAACTTTCATCCCCTAATGTAAAGGTGATTTACTAAAAATCCTGACAAGGAGTCCCTATACTAACTTTCAGACCTCTAGCAACAAAATATGCGTAAGTCTCATACAAATTTCTACTCGTATCTCCTAGTTTGAGGGGGTTGGAGGGTGAAAGTACCAAGTTTTAAAAGTTTTTGTTTTTGCGCTTCGTTTATCTCTGCTTCACAGTGTGTGGAAGCAGCAACAGCATCCTGATGGCGGTGGCAAGTGACCCTCAGTGTCCGATGATATGGGCACTGACGGAGAGCACCAAGTCCAAATTAGCTATTAAGTACTAACATAGTTTTAAGTTTTTACTAATATTTGAGTTGCCTTAAATAAAAGCATTTTATTTTATTTAGTATATTGACTATGCATTTTATTTACTATTTTTTATGTAGTATCGATACAAAATGTCGATGCATAGTTATAAGGTCACATCACTTTCATACACTGTCATTAAATTTGGAAAACGTTTTTCGGCTTCATTTGACAACCAAGCTTATCAGTCTATTAAAGAATGATTTTTTTTTTCTATGTCTATGAGGTAGACTAAAGTAGAGTTAGTAAATTCATATTTTTGAATTTTAAAATTCGAAAATTTCATAGATACCTATTTGTTATTATATATTTATTGTATTAGATACAAAGTGGTTAACAAGTTAAGAAAGTTCTAGGCCTGCGGTTTAAATTAAATTTCGAGTTTAAAGTAACGACGTAACCACACATAGTTAACCTCAAAGTCCAAAATGTAAAACGGGATACAAATCCACATTTACTAGAAAGCTGTAAACTCAGAAATTGCTATTTTCCTACCTTAAAAACACTTCATTATGTCTATAATCTGCAAAACAACAACTATTAAAGATTCTGTATTATGTTACACTGTAAAGTAACCCGAGTATACCTTATACTGCCATGTAATCCTCGTGAAATGCATCCACAATTTCTTGATCACATAATAAATTAATTGCACCAATCTTTCCATCTAAATTACGGAGAAAGCGTACAAAATTCTATATTGCAACAATTTCTCACATAACTAACTTCGGGCTTGCAGCAGGTGTATGCGGTTTGGTTTGAACTAGTGTTGGGGTGAAACTCGAGTTATTGAGTCACACAGTCACACAAAGATCCTCTATTTTGGTCCAAAAATTTCAGCCTAAAAAAATTACCCATATTCTGTTAGAGATTGTTTTAAATAACATTTCTTTTTATGGCATAGTTTTTCAAGATCATTGCCCTTGGTTTTGTTTAATGTCAAATCCATACTAATATTATAAATGCGAAAGTTTGGATGTGAGTTTGTGAGTTTGTGAGTTTGTGAATTTGTGAGTTTGTGAGGATGTTTGTTACTCAATCACGCAAAATCTACTGGACGGATTTCGATGAAATTTGGTACAGAGGTAGATAATGACCTGGAATAGCACATAGGCTACTTTTTATCCCGGGAAAAAGCACTGTTTCCGTGGGAAATTCACGCGGGCGAAGCCGCGGGCAAAAGCTAGTATTTTATAAGCCGAGTTTTCCCGAAGCCAACATAAATATGAGGAATGAAATAAGAGGTCAAATGTCCTAGAGATTTGTAAACAATGCTCAGATAGTCAAGATCTAGGTATGTAGCTCGTAGATATTGAGATGAATTTCAGTATTTTTGACCAAAAGTGCTCGATATTGTATTTTCATAATAGGTACATAAAATGCAAAAATACAGAATATTATACAGATACAGTATAACAACTTTACGGGGTTGACTAAGCCAAGAGTCGTGTCAGATTTTTCTGACTTGATATGTTAAAGAAAAAGCTTCGGTGGCTTCAAACCATGAGTTTTGCACATAATTTTACTCGAGCTTAATCCTTATTACAAAACTCGAGCTTTCACGGACTCTAGCTATATTACTGCACTAATTTGAACCCCAAATTAATTGCTAGCTACATACTCAACCTTAAAAATGAAGTATTTTGATTCAAATCCAAGTAATTTAAGGTAATTTGCAAATTTTCAGCTGTTTCTAGCTGATCCCTTGTCCCTTATTTCAAAAGACTTTAGATTGAAATTAATTTAATGAGAAATGGCCGGTAAACGAACCTACACTATTAGCAACTGTTGTCTGTCGTCTGCGGACGAGCGTAAACGATTTTGTCACTGAAAATAAATTGAAATTTCTACGTAAATACGAACGGGTCGCTTTATTTATGTGCTTGCTATGGATCCTTACCTTTGTCACTTAGAAACCATTTTAAACTTTCCTATTTTCAAATGGAAATAAAAATTGATTTTTAGCTTGCTTCATTCTAAAGAATAGGGTATCACAACATTCCAGTATTTTAAAAAGACTTCAATATTTGAATATACAGTCAGTGGCAAGGCTATAACACTATAACATCTTAAGTACTTTCATATAGAAATTAGATATGCATCTGCGATGCTCAAAAATCCAAAAATAAAAAAGCTATAACATCTTTTTTCAACTCCAAAGAAGTTTTGTCATTTAAACTAGACTTAAGTAATTCTAGTTCTTTATTGGTTTAGCTAACGTAATAGATTTATCCTAACTACTAATGATATAAGATGATTATACACTGTTAGGTAATACAACAGTATTATGGACACACACGGCATTACATAATACAACATAACTACCTAGTCTGTCTAGGTATTACCTTACCTTAATAGGTCACTGGTACTGGCAGAATAATCTATTGCTTGGCAGGTATGTGGAAATTACCAAATGTCGAAGATATATTATTTGTATACCAAGCTATACCAAGCTAGAAATGTTGCCTTTGCCGTTGACTGTAAGTTAAAGTGGGATAAACACATTGAACTCACGGCCAAAAAACTTAGCTCGGCGGCTTATGCAGTGAGAAGGATAAGACAGTGCACAAACATTGAAACAGCTAGACTCGTGTATTTCAGCTACTTTCATAGCATAATGTCATACGGATTATTGATATGGGGAAATGCGGCCGAGATAGGGAAAATATTTGTATTACAGAAAAGAGCAATTCGTTTTATGTACGGGCTAAAACGACGCGATTCTCTACGAGAGCTCTTTAAATCAATAAAAATTCTTACTGTTGCATCTCAATACATCTTCAATGTACTTATTTTTGTTAAATCCAATTTAAACCTCTTTAAAAAAATCTGCGATGTACATAGTATAAACACTCGCAATAAGAATAAACTTTATACGCCCTGCTTTAGGCTTAAAAAGGTTCGGCGGTCTTTCGTGGGTCAAAGTGTAAAAATGTTTAACAAGCTCCCTGACGAGGCTATAAATTTACCGATGCAAAAATTTAAAACATATCTTAAAAATACTTTGATGAATAAAGCGTATTACACAATAAGTGATTATTTGAACGATAAAAAAGTTTGGACTCTCCCTACAACTTCGCCACTCCACACTTGATTACATTCTTTTGATATTGTGAAAAAATAACCTTACCTTTCTTTTTTAAATTTAATTACATTGACATTTAATTGTTAAACATGTACGTGTATTGTGATCTTCAAGTGACTGAAAGTATTTATTTTTCTAAAATGTTCAAACTTGTGAACGGGTGTTGCCAGGGGATCCTGCTTCAATCCTGATTCGAATTTTTTATTTTTATTTTTTATTCTTAACCAATTCATTGTGGTTACTTGATCACAAACATAACATGTTTTATTATATTATTATTATTTTTTTACTTATATTTTATTTTATTTTTGACTGTACACAATCTAGTGTATGTATAAAGTTAATGAATAGCCCCTCTGGCATGCTAGGCGACCAAGACTGTTTCATGAGTTTCTTTCGGCATTTCTTCTCAGCAGTGGTCGTTCCGAAATGCTAGTAGTTTGTAGCTTTGAGACATAAAATATTATGATTAAATAATTAGTTATCGACGTGAAAAAGAGCCTTCTTTGAAGGCCAAGTTTCAATAAAAAATTTTGACTTTGACTTTGACTTTGACTTTGGGTCGACTGTATAAATTCTGAACCTAATTGTTACATAGTGTACTAGCTATCGCCCGCGGCTTTGCCCGCGTGAGTTTCGCCATTTTCCATATATGTTATAGTGTAGCTGGTCTCTTGGAGTTTTTCATCCGAAGTTTCCAGATCTTCAATTTTTATACGTCAGTAGAAAATGCTCATCAGGTTGAACGAGTTTTGTTAAGGCACCATTTCCATATATCTTATAGTTTAACTGTTATGTTTTGGTACTTCACCAAGTGCTCCAGTTTTCGAAATTAATTATAGCCTAAATGTTGCCTAGGCTATACAACAAAAAAGTTTCATTCAAATCCGTCTAGCGTACATACATACAGACGGACGGACCGATAGATAGACAAAAAATTCCAAAAAAATGTTTTTGCTTTCTATTATTCTTTTTAAGTGTCCCTCTATCCATTTCAGTCAAAAATACTAAATGTACAGACAAAATATTTTTACTGTTTTATTATTTATGTATAGATAACAACAAAGTCTTTTATCTCGTCTGTCTAAGACTACATGGGTACTCTTAGATCTAAAAAAATGGAAAACAGAATAGGTAGTCCCAACTCGCCTAGGTGACAATACAGACTATGGATAAATCCTGAAACTCATAAACGAGGAATAAATTAATTGATACAATTTAAAAACTATTAATATGGAAAACGAAACCACAGCTCGATTTAGAATGCAGTAGAAATGTACAACGCCATCTATCTAAAAGATAACTAAACACAACCATAAAAATTTTGATACGGTTTTCACTATCATTTAGATTACCTAGAGGTATATCTGCCAGTTTATAGTCGGTCGTCAGTTATTAATTAAATCTGAAATCTTAAATTCTTTCCAAATATGCCAAAAACATTTCGCCAAAATATTTTCCCGCAAAGACTTGCTTGAAAAAATACTAGTTTATTTTTTTAAAGCTGAGTGGAATTGTAAATGAGGAATTTGGTTCTTTTCATTTCTATTTACTTTTCTTTTTTCGGACTCGGTTTATTCCTTGACGATCTTTTGGTATCATATAGAAAAAAAAACGTTTTTTATATCCTATTATCCATACTATTATTATAAATGCGAAAGTTTGGATGTGAGTTTGTGAGTTTGTGAATTTGTGAGTTTGTGAGGATGTTTGTTACTCAATCACGCAAAATCTACTGGACGGATTTCGATGAAATTTGGTACAGAGGTAGAAAATGACCTGGAATAGCACATAGGCTACTTTTTATTTCGGGAAAAAGCACTGTTCCCGTGGGAAATTCACGCGGGCGAAGCCGCGGGCAAAAGCTAATATATAAATAACTCAAAGGTAACTGACTGACTGACATAGTGATCTATCAACGCACAGCCCAAACCACTAGACGGATCGGGCTGAAATTTGGCATGCAGGTAGATGTTATGACGTAGGCATCCGCTAAGAAAGTATTAACGCGAGCGAAGCCGCGGGCGCCAGCTAGTATTATATATATTAGCCTAGCCTCTATATTTATATCAGGGCTTGCTAACCTGGTTAAAATTCTAAACCAGCTCACTCGATGCGCCATACATTTAAAAAAAGAGCGTTTTAAATCAGTTACGGTTGAGCAAAACCATATATTATTTCTGGTTATGTTCAAAGCGCGATATCATTTCAGTTCCTGTTCAAAATACCGGAAAGACCCAAAACATTTCGCTCTTTTCGACGATCGTGTTTTATCTCGCTCTAACTATGATTATTTCTCACTCTCGCTCGATATAAATCTAACCAATCTACACGTTGAGACTTGCAAATGCGTAAGTGAGATAAAACGCTGAGCGATATACCCGTCCTTGTCACTCGCCCGCGCGGGATTAACCAGGTAATTTCCGCTCGCGAGACCGATTCAAAAGGGTTTTCACTCCGATCGTAATGGCCCGAGCGTTACTGCGTAACCAGGTCAAAAAACTTATTTTTTTAGTTTTTTTTTAACCGGTTTCAAGTCCTGATTTATATATATTAGCCTAGCCTCTATATATAATAGCCTAGACTAACACTTTATAAGCGATTTCCCTCTTCATAAGAGTGGAAATTTTTCCCCGTTGTCAACAACTCCAAGATTTTTGTTATCTTGAGAGATTTTTCAGATCTTTTATCGGTCTGTCTTGGCTGTTCACGATAAACAAAAAAATTGAACGAATTTTCTTGCGGTTTTCACCGATTGGGGTTTATCATCAGGAAGGCTTCGGTGTATAGTTCACGACAGCAAAACCATTTAAAAAAGCGTATAGGTAAAAAAAAAGGTACCAACCAAATGGGTACAAAGCCAGTTTATAGTCGGTCGTCAGTTATTAATTAAATCTAAAATCTTAAATTCTTTCCAAATATACCACAAACATTTCGCCAAAATATTTCCCCGCAAAGACTTGCTTGAAAAAATACTAGTTTATTTTTTAAAGCTGAGTGGAATGTAAATGAGGTATTTTGTTCTTTTCATTTCTATTTACTTTTCTTTTTTCGGACTCGGTTTATTCCTTGACGATGTTTTGGTATCATATAGAAAAAAAAAACGTTTTTTTTTCTAACTATATGGGTTATATATAAGTGTATATACATATATATTAGCCTAGCCTCTATATACAATAGCCTAGATAACAAACACTTTATAAGCGATTTCCCTTTTCATAAGAGTGGAAATTTTTCCCCGTTGTCAACAACTCCAAGATTTTTGTTATCTTGAGAGATTTTTCAGATCTTTTATCGGTCTGACTGGGCTGTTCACGATAAACAAAAAAATTGAACGAATTTTCTTGCGGTTTTCACCGATTAGGGTTTGTCATCAGGAAGGTTTCGGTGTATTATAGTTCACGAGAGCAAAACCATTTAAAAAAGCATAGGTAAAAAAAAGGTACCAACCAAATGGGTACAATGGGACTCTCCTTGTTATCACAGCAGCGGTTGATACAACACGCGTCCAAATTAACACTTGAAATGCAAATGAGCGTTTAAGATAAGCCAGCTCAACGTGCGGTGGTGGGGCTTGGGGTAATTAGCCCAGCGGTGGGTTAGACACAACACTGTGACAATTTTAAAATACAAGTTTTTGTTGTATTTTATTTATTAAAAAATTTTGTTGGAAAAGCCATATTTCATCATGGTCATGGACAATCAACAACTTATATTAGAAGTTATAAAAGAAATGTGTATGTCGTGGCTATATCGTAGAATTGCCATGAAAGATGCATTTCATAAAATGATCATCATGATGTGCGTTGATCAGATAATGATAAGGATATGATCAGCTTTAGCTGACCCATTACATGCTCAAAAATTTTATGAAACAGAAAAAAATACTATTATTTGATCGTAGATAGGAATTACAATAATTTTTACTATGTGGCGACAACGATAAATAATGGGAAAGATAGAGTCTAATGGAGAAGAAAACAAAAGAAAAATAAACGTAAATAAAATGCTTCAAAAGAAGATTTGAGCAAAGAAGTAAAAAAAGGTTTGAGCATTTAATGAAAAACTTTTAAAACCAAACTTACTACAGCAGCGGTTACTAAGCTTTTCGTTTTAAATCAGTATATTTCAAATCTGTAACAAGAACTAAGCCAAAGCAATAACTCACAGAGCCAAATGTTTCCTCCGCCGCAAACTTCGACTCGCACTTGACCAGATTTTTATTAAAACTCCACCTCACGATTTACTGGCGAAGTTTTTCAAGTGTTGCGCGACTTTTAACACAGTTCCTTATTCTGGTAACTGAGAATTCAAATAAAATTTGGGTCAGGGCATGGATACCGGGATTTCGATACCTGGATATTTTGGGTTAGGAAGTAATGCTGAAAAACAAACAAGCCTCGAAGGTCACAGGGATACGATTGTTAATATTAGTGAATTATTTTAATGGTAGATGGCGTTGTATACTTTTATCAATTCTAAATCATGGTTTGATTGCGTTTTCAGTACCTAATCATACTTTAAATCAAAATTAAATTAATCATGGTTCCTGAGCAGTTTAATTCGGAGTTTACTCATAGATTGCAACAACCTTTGGAGCTAGATTTGAGTTTTCAGAAATTCCAGATTCTAACACTGCGGGCATTCTTTGGTCAAATCTAATCAGTAGTTTATTGATTTTTTATGTCCAATTTTAACGCAGTAACTACTGGACAGATTTCTTTGAAAATTGGCGCCCGGATTATTTTTCTCTGTCATAAATAGCACAAGGACTTTATTATCCCAAAAAATATTGACGTTAATAACTAGCGATTCGCCAGATGATTAATAAATTTAATTCCAAGATCTAAGCAAGTCGTGGGAAGTGACTTTGTTTGATACTATTATTGAAACAATAAAATGAAGAAACCTTCCAGAATTAGCTCGTAACTCCGATGTTATGGTCTCATCTTGCAGTGGCGATGGCAGTAAATCTTCGGAGCTCATTAACTTAATTGAAATTTAGATTTTTAATTTAGATTATGTGGCAACCCTTGTTTTTGATTTAGTTGTTAGAGAGATACGTTGTATATTATATTGTTAAATTACCAATAAAAATATGTATTATATTTTAAAGTATTATACTATTGCTCTTTACCCTTTTCTTCTGTTTGTACATACTTACTATTATTGAGTAAATATATATTATCCTCTCAATCTATCGCTGGTTAACTGGAAGAGATATTAATCCCTTCATGGGATAAGTCCGCCATTATATATTTGCCTTTTTATTTGTGCTACTTTTAATTATGTATTCTTAGTACAATAAAAATACTACAAACTTTATTTTTTTTTAATTTTTAATGCTGCTGTAAATAAAATAATCCTAACTTCCTAACTTACATTATAAAAGTGAAAGTAAGTTTGTTTGTTGGTTTGTTTGTTTGTTTGTTACCTCTTCACTATTTATCTACTGAACCAATCTTTCTGAAATTTCGCATACACATAGTTAGAAGTACGGAGAAGGACATAGGGTACCTTTCATCCCGGGAAAAGGCACAGTTCCCGTGGGAAATTCACGCGGGCGAAGTTGCGGGCGAAAGCTAGTAAAATATAATATATAATATAAAATTTGAATTCCATCCTTTCATTTCCATTACAATTTTATTTCATTTGTGTATCGTTAAATATTCAGTGTGGAAATTTGATAGGTTTATCATTCCAAACTCTGTACTGGAGTTAATAACACACTTTCCATATTACGTAGATTTAAGATGATGAAGAATGTAAGTGGATAAAAGCCTGATAAAATAATTTGCATATTTTTCTGCTGGTTGTGCTTATTCGTAACATGTTCATGTTTACTTACTTTCTTAAATTACATGTTACAAGATATTGCGTAAAAATCTAGTGACTGACAATTTTCTTCTGTTTTATAAGAAGCTAAGACAATCATGAATCATGATGAATATTCTATTTTTTGTTTTTAATTACAAGAGTGAATTTTTTTTTTCAAAAATCGTTAGTTTTTGTTGTGCATGCATTTATGTACGAGAAGTGGGGTTTGTTGAGTTTTGTCTTTTTTCACCTTTTCACAAAATATGACCTCCTCAAAATATATCCTCGGACGACCTCCGTGGCCCAACGGTCATCACGCCGGACTGCCACACCGGAGGTCCCGGGTTCGATCCCCGGTCGGGTCAAGATGGAAAATGATCTTTTTTTAGATTGACCCGGGTCTTGGATGTTTATCTATATATGTATTTGTAAAAGATATAGTATCGTTGAGTTAGTATCCCATAACACAAGTCTCGAACTTATTATGGGGCTAACTCGATCTGTGTGATTTTTCCGTATATATTTATTATTTACTTAAATGAGAAGCTCTCAATCCAATTTAAGTGATTAATTGAATTTGAAGTGATATAATCAGTCAATTGACGCAGACCAGACGCATATATGCGCTGCAATGGACACTAAAAATGGACTGCTAACCTGCTTACTACGGCTTCGGCTGAAGAGATTGTCATATAATTGCATTAGTACACATGTATGCAAGCCATATAAGCACAACACATAACTAATAACGTATATTTTTTGTTCCTCTTAGTGACGTATGTTTTCCTTATCATTTTCAACCGACCAAAAATATAGAGGAGGTTCTCAATTTGTGGGTTTTTTTATTTTTTTATATTTTCGTATTTTATTTTATTTCTATTTGAAGGATGTATTCATAAGTAAATGTGATGAATGATATTATTTGTGACTTTTAAAAAAATACATTTTATATAAATTATCTAAATTATCTCTTTTTTATTTATTTCTTAGTTATTTTATCCCACTACTTGGCAAAGGGACAAAATATCTACAGGAAAAAAAATCTTTCAATATGGTTAAGTGATAGGCTGCAGACTGTAGACCTAAATAACGTAAAATCTAAAGGATCAAAAGTTATGATTGGCGTACCTCAAGGTTCAATTTTAGGACCTTTCCTTTTTTTAGTCTATGTCAACGACCTGCCTTATATGGTTGAGAAGCAGGCTGGTATAGTGTTGTTTGCTGATGACACGTCTTTAATTTTTAAGACTGACCGCCATAGCGAAAATGTGGATGCTGTGAACAGCACTTTGTCTGCCATATCAGACTGGTTTTCTGCTAATAACCTGATGCTTAATGCAAGTAAAACCCATTGCATTAAATTTACGCTTCCTAATGTTAGGCAGGCCCATGTTGATATCAATATAAATAGTAATAAGTTAGAGTTCATTGAAAGTACCACATTTTTAGGAATAACATTAGATTCTAAATTACAATGGGGTGCTCACATTTCTAATTTGTCTAAAAAACTGAGCTCCGCGGCTTATGCTGTAAGACGAATCAGACAACTGACGGATGTGGCAACTGCTAGGTTGGTTTATTTTAGTTATTTCCATAGCCTAATGTCGTATGGCCTATTACTTTGGGGAGCAGCAGCCGATATACAAACAATTTTTATACTTCAAAAAAGAGCGATTCGTTTTATTTACAGATTAAGAAAAAGAGATTCACTCAGAGATTTCTTCAAAGATATAGATATTTTAACCTTACCATCCCAATATATTTTTGATAACATTATGCATGTTAGGAAAAATATTTCGTCTTTCAAAAAAGTTTGTGATGTCACAGATATATCCCTGAGAAACAAACATAACTTGTACGTTCCAGGGCACAGACTGGCTAGGGTTAGGAAATCATTTGTGGGAAACTGTATACGCTATTATAATAAAATACCAAAATCTGTCCTTGATATGCCTGACAATAAATTTAAACATTATATTAAGGAGACACTTTGTAAGAAGGCATATTATACGACGGATGATTATGTAAATGACAAAAATGCGTGGCCCGAGCCTGGTACAGTGACCTCCTAAGACTGTCATATTACTCTCTAGGTACTTTGTGTACTTTTACCTTTTTCAATGACATTTTATTTTATTAATTTATAATTTTTATTAATTTATAAATTTGACATTTAATATATATACTCAATGTATATTCGTCCACATATACAGTTATTTAATTGTAAGACATATGTTGTAAAGTGACGTCTTTGGAGAAAATGCAGCAGTGGAGTTTGTTGCGCCGTCTCTTCTCCACTTGCGCTTTGGAGGCGGTGGTAAACTTAGCTTTAAGTAATTTTATGACGTCAACTAACTAAAAAATAAGAAAGTGACGATTTATAAGTGCTATTTTTAAGCCAATATAAATAAAAATATTTGACTTTGACTTTGACTTTGACAGTTTAACATTAAAACTCTAAAATATCTAAACTTGCTACTATGTACAGCTTACCATCAACAAATTAGTAAAAAAATAAAAAAAACCACCACTAATCCTTTAAAAATACTGAAAAGGGGTTCTCCCAACTTTGGCGAAGTATTGTTTAATAAAATATTCAGTCTCACATAGCACCAACAATAAGAACAAATCTTCCTTCAAGTGCACTCAAGCAAAACTCAATATTATGTCACAGCTCCCAATCCACCCCTACTTAGGGGTGACACCTACTTAGATGCGAGACAAGATGGCGGGAGAAACACGTCTATAAATATTCATAATTAATGTAGATGTATGTTAATTGATAAATGGAGGTGTTCATGCATAAAGATGGCATGTATCTGAGCAGATAAATCCAATTACTGGTAGGGCAGGACGGGATATATTAAACAAAAATTGGGATTTTGGCCGTAACTGCAAAAAATATCTAGAATTGATTTTTACGTTACGATAAGCATAGATCAGGTAAAAAAATCAGTCAGCAGTTTTTTTTTTAAATTTTATTTAATGGTGTATATTATTTGGAGTTAATGGTCTCAAAAATGAAATACTTTAGACCATTTCAGCTCGCAAATTTATTAGTAAAATTCATACTTAAAACAAAAATCTATTTTAAATATAAGAACCCATGTTTATCATGGATTATATTTTAAAAGCTGCCAGTATTTAAAACTTTAATAAAAAAAAGATAAAAATGTTCGTCCCTAACATCCGAGAAATGAACTTATTTATAGGTTAATTCAAAAACTGTATAAACTCTATTGGTTAATTGTAGCCCCTGTCTCCTCACATACATTGCTTTTGACAGGTGCGGTATGATACATATTATGATTAATATCGTACCGTGATAGTATTGCAATTATATGTGTTAATACTGCATATATTACTACATCTTTTTTCGCTCAAAAATGTTCAATCAATTAATAGTATCACAAAAAATTAGACCCTGAGAGTTTCAAATACATAAAACATTATGAATTTATGGTTAATTATTAGTTTAGCTGAAAAGATAATTTCAAATTTCATAGTCAGGTATCATTTTTACTATACCAAGCTATTATTGTCTTCAAGTTAAATTCTAGACTTTTTGAAGTTTTTATGAACTGTGTTACTTGAATAAAACTTATATGATCAAAACCAGATTTAAAATCTGGTTTTGAACATATAAGTTTTATTCAAAAAAAAATCTGAAATATTTGAAATTTTATTACAAATGTACACAAACGTAAACAACGTAATTTTCAGTAATTAGGCCACCAAATCAATTTTATATTTCCAAAAATCTTTTGATACAGAAAAAAGGGTTTTGTTCACGTTAATTCCGATGCATTCCGTAATATTGTATAACATTGTTTAACATTCTATTTCGGCATACAGTGTAATACAAATATGATATTCAAATATCAGATTGGTGAATGACAGGAGAAAACCACTTTTGAAATTTTACCGATACGAATGGTAAGCTGTACGATATGCATTTCATCGGTGTTTAAATATGAATAGCGGATTAAAATCCACGTTCAAACGGGCTTTAAGCTCACATAGACAGATTATATGTGAAATAATCCACACGAACACATCAGGCATCTATAGGAAACGATCTATTTTTGTACGTGTATAAATATAAATTATTTCAAAATATAAAAATATACCTAAACATAATGATTTCAAATATAATTGTATGTCATTTTAGTCCATCTTTCCATATACAGGGTGGGCCAGAAAGGCGTACGAATTTCAAAATCGCATTACTCGTGACAGGAACGCGGGAGCGCGATGTGGGTAGTGGGAATAGGTAGCTTGGTTCTCGGAAATTCGTTGCCATGGAGCTTTTCACCGGAGAGCAGCGTGCGTTTTGTGTAAAGGCGTATTACAAAAATGTCGATTTGAGCTCTATTCGCGGCATCTATTTCGCTCTAAGTTTAGTTTACATGATTTAAACCAATGTTCGAGTAAAAGTGTGATCAGATCGTGGGTCAGAAAGTTGAGTCTTCAGGTTCGATATTAAATGAAAAACCTGCGGGGCGTCCAAGGTCGATAAGAACGGAGGGAAATGTAAGCGAAGTTGCGGCATCTGTATGGCGCGATCCCCAGCAGGCAATAACAGTAAATTTTGATCGCTACACAGCAATGTTACGTAACTTTTTGTTTCCACAACTGCATAATTTTGAAGCCTACAACAGCAGGACTTGGTTTCAACAAGATAGCGCGACATCCCATACATCCAACGAGTCTTTGGCAGTTGTTAACGAAATGTTTAATGGAAAACTGATATCGCGTCGAGGGGACATTCCGTGGCCTCTCCGGAGCCCAGATCTCACGACACTGGATTTTTTTCTCTGGGGATATCCCAAGAGTCGCGTTTACGCCAATAAACCGACGACAATTGCCCAGCTCAAAGACAACATTCGCGAGGAAATGTCTGCTATCCCACGAGCGATGTGCCAGCGAGTTTTCCCGAATTTGAGGACTAGTTTGGAAGAGTGTGTACGTTTAGTTGGTACACATCTCGGCAATGTTATTTTTATAAAATAAAATTCCCATTTGTATTCTTTATTTTAAATATATTTTTTCTATCCTGGGCTTTGTAGTTTTTTTTATATGATTTTTTATAATCCGCTTAACTTTATGGCCCACCCTGTACCTTACAATCTGCTTATCAAAGTGTTGTGAGTCGACTCAGGCCGACTGTAGTTATCTTCATGGAAATAGAGTTTTTATTTATTAAAATAAAGGCAAAAGCTAGTTACCTATATAAAATTTCCCACGGGAACAGTTCTATTTCCCGGGATGAAAGGTACCCCATGTCCTTCTCAGTACTTCGAACTATGCGAAATTTCAGGAAGATTGGTTCAGTAGATAAAGCCTACAGATGAGGAACAAACAAATAAATAAATAAACTCACTTTCGCATTTATAATATTAGTTAGGATTAGGATAGGATGTTCAGTAACATAAATCATCGCAAGGACGTATGGAATATGCGAAAACTCGGTGAGCACCAGCTCGGCAAATCAAATCAGCGGCATGTGAAGATAAAACACAATTAGAGCCAACTCACTGATTAGTGAGAAACCTTGCTGAGTGAGCTGATGGTACAAGTGACAAGAGAATTCCTTCTGTGGTATAAGTGATAAGAGAATGGGCGAATTTTCGAGACCCAAATAAAAAAGGGGTCTCTATTGTTTCCCCTAATTTTTTGTACTCCTAATGTAGTTTGGTGCACAAACTTTTAGTACAACATTGTTTCGTACATTATTATGAATTCTAATTTAGTTTAGCCTATTTTTGATTCGCCTAAGTTTTTATCGCCGTATATTTACTTTTCAAATAAGTCATTAGGCCTAATAATTGATTATTTCTAATATTCACAAATACTAATTAATATTTCGTACAAAGCAATTAAGCACAAAATTGTAACACCTAATTATTTCTGTTATAATAATTTCTGATAATTATTACAAAGTATTTAAATCTAATAGGGGGGGGACTAAAATTAAACATTGATGGATTTGTGTTTGATAAATGTCGAGAAGTAAAAGAAAGTTACATTAGGCATGTGAACTAAAGCGTGCAGCATGCAAGCAAGCATACAGCATGCAAGAAAGCCTGCAGCATGCAAGCAAGCATGCCGCATGCGAGCAAGCATGCAGCATGCAGCATGCAGCATGCAGCATGCAGCATGCAGCATGCAGCATGCAAGCAAGCATGCAGCATGCAAGCAAGCATGCAGCATGCAAGCAGGCATGCAGCAAGCAAGCAAGCATGCAGCATGCAAGTATTTCTGGGTGGCTCCACCAGAAGGCTTCTGGTTCCGCGCGAAGGAATAACACTCTAGTATAGGGCAAACTTGAGCCACGTGGAGTCGGGGTGCTCTAAGTCGGATCTGTGACTTATCAAGATTTTTTGGAATTATTATTAGTAGTGCATTACTAACATCATTCTGAAAATGATTGACGACAGACTGGACTGTTCTTATCTCCGGCACTGTTGTGATAGACATGTCACAGTACCCATGCCGGTGAGAAATAGCTAATACTTAGTAATAATTAAATTTACTAATATTCAATTAGTTATAATTATAAGAAGTGATTATTACAGTAAGTAATAATTGTCTCAAACAAATTTATACGAGGATATCGTTACGTGTTAAAAATTAAAAGCCAAACGATTTTAGAACATCTAATAATAGAGACTCAAAAATTGCATCTAATAATTATTAGGCTAAATTATTATTGTGCAAAAACATCAATTAGGCGAGACAATAATTGTGCATAACATGTTTAGGCCAATAAGGTTCGGCGAAGTGAAATTAGAGACAAAAATTTTAAGCGAAACAAAGGGCACCCAAAAAAAAGACTATAGATGGCGCTTAATAAAAGGCGAGTTTATACAGAAAGCAACAATGCACGGGATAAATCAGCGGCATGTGAAGATAACATTTAGAGCCAACTCACTGATTAGTGAGAAACCTTGCAGAGTGAGCTGATAGTACAAGTGAAGAGAGAATTCCTTCTGTGGTATAAGTGACGAGAGAATGGGCGATTTTCCGAGACCCAAATAAAAAAAGACTAAAGATGGCGCTCAGTAAAAGGCGTGTCTATACAGACAGCAACAAACATTCAACAGCAAAAAAATATCAAAATTGCGATTTGTGTAACTGTCATACTGTTAGGTGATTTTTTCTGCCTCTGGCTGACAAGGAAAAGCGCACAATATAGGTACAGCCTTTATTACGGCTCGGGTTTTATAAAACGCCATCTATTGAGATTTTTTTATATCGATTTTTGTTTCTTAAAAATCGCCCAGTCATGAAAAAGAGCTTTTTTTCAATGAGCAACTGATGAAGCCTTTCTTGGAAGGAAGGCCCAGTTAAATATTTATTTATGCGAGGTACTCCAGAAGCTCGGCTAATAGATTTAGTAGCATGTAAAGGTAAAACACAAGTAGAGCTAACTCACAGATTAATAAGAAACCTTTCAGAGTGTGCTATGTGCAGTCATACCTCGAAGACCTTCTTGCCTGGCCTTAAAGATCATATTTCCTTGTAGATTCTGACCGCACTTTTGTCTCTTGACTGTACAAGAGATGAGAGAAGGAGGGATTTTCAGAGACCCAAATTAAAATAAAAAAAATAGTTCCAGATGAATTCATAGGTGGCGCTTAGTAAAAGGCGAGACCATTCAAAAAGCAAAAATGCGCGGTATTGGCTTTAAAAAAAATAAAACCTTATAAAAAAACATCTAAAAAGTATCAATATTGTGATTTGTGCAACTGACAAACTGTTATGTGATTTTTTTTCTGCCTCTGGCTTATAATTAAAAGCGCACAATATAGGTACAGCCATTATTACAACTCGGCTTTCAATAAAACTCCATTTGTTGAGATTTTTTATACTATTTTTTTTTTCTTTTTTTTCTTAATTAGCTGTCAGAAAAATCGCTCATTCTTTTTGCAAGATTAATTTGGATATAACTTGTATTAAATTTTCCAAGCCTTAGCTGCATTATTATGCTAAGAAATGGACCAAATAACCAAAGAGAGCATAATGAAGTTCGCATAGAATGATCGAAATATTAAGAAAAAATAAACGAAGTAACCCACACTGCAACTGCGTGACCCACAGACAAAAATAGTCTTCAGTCTTCGTCTATGAACGATCGTTTGGTATGCTGACCTTCCAAAGCTATGAAATTATTCAACAACTTTTCCCTAAAATGTTTCTAAATTCGATATAAAAAAAAAATTCGCCCCCAACTAGTAACTTAAACTGCTTAGATATTATTACGGCCTTTTACTTAGCGATGTCTGATAAGAGATGTTAACACAACAAGTAACAACACAGTTAATAGTTATGCTTACTTGCAGAAGAAAGAAAGTTTTCAAGAGGCTTTTCAACAAAATCTAAGGTTACATTAGGCACAAAAACGTTACAAACGTTACGACTAAACGTTAGGCATTTTCAAGAAAGTTCACTTTTGTGATGACTGGCTCTTACTTCGAAAGCGCTGGTTTGAATAGTCGCAAATGAATAGTCACAAATTGCTGATTGCATGGAACTAATAAGTACACATAAGTACCTACTTATTACTACCATGGCTGATTTTCGTGTAGAAATATTACTAAAAAAAATTAAAATAAAAAAAATGTGATGTAAGTATCGATTTTTATGATTTGTTTTTTTTTTTCATATCCATATTTTGACACATGAATACAAAAGCTGTGTAAGCGACCCTTACCCAATTCGAAAACAAAATTACAAAATATACATTTCAAAATACAATATTACAGACACTAAAAACAAATAAAGTGATCTCGTAAAAACAATTTTTCTGATAATCTTTTTTTTTTTTTTTTGTTATAGGTAGGTTACGGACAATATATTAGAATTTTTCCTAAAATAAAAATTACATATTATGTACCTAACTTATTTGAAACCTACAATTGAGATATGGCGGCGCTTCCGCTACGATTATTGGGTGCTATATTGACTCCCCCACCTAGTCATTTCCGCCCAAACAAGATGGCGCCACCGGCAGTCAACGTCGGTTGCGTTCGCTCGAACGTGAATTCAGTTAGGCTCAATCACCATGCAGCGTTGGCTTAGGTTTCAAATAAGTTAGGTACATAATATGTAATTTTTATTTTAGGAAAAATTCTAATATTATGTAGCCTGTTACTTATTTGAAACCTACAATTGAGACTTGTTTATTATCGCATGGTGGCGCCAGACTAGGATTTAAATGCCAACTGTGACTTGTAAAATGATAAGTCCAATAAACAAATCACATAGTTTTATTGGTAAGTAAAGAAACAATTCATTATTATCGTAACCACTAGTTACGAGCATGGCAAAAAATAAACGTAAATGACATAACATTAACTTAGTTTAGGTTATGTTATAATAAATGACAATTAATCAACATTCATTTGTTTTCTAGGTTAAACACACGGTGAAAAATTATTTACTAAAGAAGGCAGGTTTTCCGTTTGCCTTATTGGACGTCTGTAAAAACGAACTAAGGTATTGGGAGTTGTCCAGTTTCCACGTGCCAGAATTTCCTCCATCGGCATTTCGTTGAGACAATTCAAAGATGCGACAGCCGAACGGATAGAGCCAGGTGAGTCATGAATTCCTGCATCAACCAGTACAGTCTTAATCCATCCTGCAATGACCGTTTGACTGGCCGGCTTTGGGTCTCCTCTTGTGGACACAAATAATTCTTGAATGGAATTACCCGACTGCCGACGAGTCTCAGATATCTCGATCAACCTCTTTACCCAAAATACCGGATCAATATTTTTATCATTTCCAGACAATAGCATCCAGCCGGATTGTTTATGCTTAATTGTATCAGTCTTAGACCCGTACAACGGCCAAAACGTAATGGACTCATCCTCAATAATGCATTTATCTTCTTTTACAGATAATAGCGTCAGGTCGTGGACTCTTCTGCCTGACGCCAATAAAAGCAGGGTGGCACAGCGTCGAGATACTTCGAATAAAGTTTCAGATGTAGGCCCATGCTTAGATAACCAATCCACCACGACTTGAGGATTCCAGACAGGTGTCTTCAATTTATCTTTGGACGCACATTTGTTCGCTATTCCTCTGAGTGCTTGCCGAACCAATACATGAGAACCCAGTTTGACCTCCAACTCTGGTTGACAAAAAGAAGAAACAACCGATTTGTGTACTAGAATAGTTTTGTAACTAAGACCTTCTTCTGAATGTAAATAAATAAGATATTTGGCCAGACCATGGCCACCAGGCTTTTTATTATCGGTTCCCGACATCTTACACCATTTTAACCAACGTGCCCAAGCTGGTCTATATGTCTTAAGCGTACTAGGTCTCCAGCTAGATTCAATTACACCTATTTCAGATGCTGACCAATTACCTAGGAGATCGTCCCACCCCGACATCTCCATGCCTCCAATACAAGATCGCTGACTCGTGGAGGGGGTGATTGGTCCTGGTATCTATCAGCTTCGATTCCAACCGGGTTATGGTGAAAGGGGGCCCAACGCTCTTTTCTTTAAGTCGGACCTCCAAAATACGTTTTTCCATCTCGGGCAGATTACAATAAACGTCCCTTGAGCTAGATTTAGCTGTGAAAGTACCTTGTACATCAGGCAAGGTGGAGGAAAGAGCCACGCTAACCTGTGTTTCCAGACTTGGCTGAAAGCGTCGTGGTAAGTCGCTTGACAGTCTCTCAGATCGAGTGTCACATAGTTGTCTACAACGTGAGCCTTCCTGGATGCCATCAGGTCCACGTCCGGTATCCCCCATTTGCTGAAAATCGGCTGACAAGCATGGGGCAGAAGATGCCACTCTGGAAGTTCCATCTTGTTCCTGGACAGTCCGTCCGCTATGCCATTCAGGGGACCCGGTAGAAAGCTGGTGACCAGGTCTATGTTGTGTTTCTCGATTATCTCATATATTGATCGAGTCAACTCCAGGAGTGCTATCGATTTCGTTCCACCTTGTTTGCGCAAATACGCTAACGCCGTCCTGTTGTCGCTCTGAAGCATGAGAGTCTTGTTTTGACATGCTTCCGCGACATAATCGATCGATAGGACTCTGTATATTGCCAGCAACTCTTTCAAGTTCGAGTGGCAACGAAGTTCTTCGGAAGTCCATTGTCCTTGAACCAGCTCGCCGTTCACATACGCTCCCCAACCGATGCCGGAGGCGTCTGTGGCGATGTGGAACGTCACAGGATCTGACCAGATTTTGCTCGGATTGCGAAAGTTCTCCAGCCACCAATCTACATCTTGCCTGGCTGAATTCGTCATTGGTACTGCAATAGACGTTTTTAGAGCTTGGAGAAGACATGATTGCAGGTTCCGGAAATGTAGGACTCCCATTTTCACTACGAAGCTTGAAAATTGCAGGGTACCGACCATCTTTTGTAGTTCTAAAAGCGTCGGGTTTCTCCAACATTGAGCTTGGAGCAACTGGTTTTTCAGAGACAAAGTTTTCTTGATTGGGAGGCTCTTGAGGTTTAAACGGGTGTCCCAAACTATACCCAGAAACTCTATAGATTGTGAGGGTTTCGAAGAAGTTTTCTTCTGGTTTATTACCCAACCAATTTTGGTCATAAATTCTATGGCTTCGTTCATTTGCCTCTGGAGGGTACGAGGGCACTGATTCACAAAGAGGTAGTCGTCCAGGTACACCAGTACTCGCATACCCCGCTCCCTGAGTTTTTGGGCCACCCAGTTGGAAAGGGTTGCAAAAGTTCTCGGTGCAGAGGCGAGGCCGAAGGGGAGGCAGGTCATTTGGTAGGTTACGCCGTCGAAAATGAACCTTAGAAACCTCCGGTGGGATTCGGAGATTGGTATGTGAAAATACGCCTGATGAATGTCGATTTTCATCATAAAATCTCCGTGTTGCAGGAAGTGCGGGACTGTATGCATATTGATCAATCGAAACCTCTTTGCCTGCAGGTATTCGTTCAAGGCTTTGAGATTTAGAACAGGCTTTTGAGAGCCGTCTGCCTTTTTCACCGGAAACATGTTTGACAGGAATCCCGCATTGGGCGGTGCCTTCTCTATGACCGCATCTTCTAACATCTGGTTGATCTCGGTACGAAGGGTAGGAGTTGTTACCAACTGACGCTGACCCTTGTAATTGACAAGCAGTGGAGGATTTTCCACAAAAGGGATTCGGTATCCCTGCAAAATCTTTAATATGTGTGCAGGAGCTCCCATAGATTGCCAGATGTGTAGAAAGTGGCCTAGTTGCCCGGCTTGAAACTTCGGCGGATAGTCATTGTCTTTGGCGGTCTCGGTAGTCGTCCCGGGATCGGTGTGACGACTTATTTTTGGCAGTGGAACCTCCTCGTTTGCCTGCAAGAGACTTGCCTTTTCCAGAAGCGGGAGCTTGCTGGTTTTTATAACCTCGAAAGGACACCGAAGGGTCGGTAGACCGCCTGGGTGTAGCCTGGTTGCCCTCGGCAGGCAAATTCGGCTTCTTATTTTTATGTAAACTTTGACTACCCTCGGCAGGTAGATAAGTTTTACGAAAAACTTTTGAACCACCTCCGAGTTTAACCACTGTGTCGCTGAACTCATTAGGCTGGAACAAGTACTCAGCACTCGGAGGTATTTTTCTAAGAATAGCCTTATTGTATTTGTCACTTACGGCGGACAAGGCATTATCCCGGCGATGCTCAATAATATTCGCTCGCCGGCCGCAGACAATCTGCAAAATATCTTTGGAAACCTCCATATACGGACACGAGTTAGAAAATAATTCGCGCACCTTGGATGAAAGGGCATTGTGCGTGAGCTGGGTATTCTCATCACTACTCCATGTCAATAAATCTCGCAAAGCAGTTTGTAAAGCCTCTTTTTGAGCCACGAGCATATTTGTTAATGCGCCAAACGTATGATCTAAAGATCTTATGTGATTAAATTTAGACTCAAAAGTTAAGAGTTCATCATTCAAAGTCAGGTTAGTGAACCCTGGCGTGGCTAAGTATTTTTTCTGAACGTCCGTATAGCGAACGCTATTCCACTCAGTACTATCAAAGTGCTGGACCTTACGCAAGTATCTAACTTTAGGCTCTGAAGCGCGTTTTATAGATTCAGATGCAATTGTTTCATCCTGCCATTGAAAATCATCGCAGGCAGGCTTTAGTAAAGTCGACGACACAGAAATATTGTCATCTTTATCCTCATCAAAAAAACTAACCTCCTTTCGAGGTTGGTCACTGCTATAATTTCTCGTAAGAAGATATTTAAGCTCACTGACCTGTTTTTGTAGGTAGTCTAACCTTTGATCCGCTATATTACTCTCCGTACAGACACGCTTTGGCGACGGCACCGACAAAGATATTTCGTCATCTCCTTCGTCATCGCTGCTGCTGTACAGACGCCGCGGCCGCTTGTAGTTAATCTTCCTCACACCACTCGTTCCCGCCACGGGGGAGCCATTATTACATTGCGCTGTTCCGTTATCCATAACTGCAAACGAAAGCACAATGTTGAAATATTTTCCAACAAACAGTAAGATCTCTAAGAAAATATTTTACTTACTGTTTTGAGTTGCAATTTAAATTTACTTAATTTAAATGCTAAATTTAAATTCCGAACGACAATGTCGTTTTGCACCCGACTGTTCGCAACGAAAAACAAACGCCAACTGAATTCACGTTCGAGCGAACGCAACCGACGTTGACTGCCGGTGGCGCCATCTTGTTTGGGCGGAAATGACTAGGTGGGGGAGTCAATATAGCACCCAATAATCGTAGCGGAAGCGCCGCCATATCTCAATTGTAGGTTTCAAATAAGTAACAGGCTACATAATAATACATTTACGTTTTGTTAAAGTACTCCCTACCATAAATCTAGTATAATACAGCAGTAGAATAATTTAATACTGCAGTAAAATAACGTTATCTAAGCTCTCTAAATACTAACGAACAATATACATACAGCTCTCGAGATTTTAAGAGAAATCATTTTCTAGAAATGCATTAGAAATTTATTTAAAGGCAGTAAACGTTGATTAGTAGGTGATAAGCAAAACATAGAAAACCTAACGGAATCTTACTTCATTCTAATACCTATTATAAATGCGAAAGTTTGGATGTCTGTTTGTGGATGTTCGTCACTCAGTCAAAAAATTAAAAAATAATATTATGGAATATTGAAAAGTTTGCGAAACACCATTTTTGTTTTGGTATATGAGGGTTATGAAATTATACATTTGCCAGATGGAATGTAGCCTTTTTATAGGAATTGTAGGCAATATTTGTAACTTATTTTATTTTCATGTATTTCTGAGTACCTATTTAAGGTTTTCTTAATAATTATTTTTGTATGTAGATTTGGGTGTTAGGTCACCCTAACACCCAAATCTACCATAACATCTAATAAAGGTTGGATTACACCTTCATAGTTTGACAGTAACAGTTAACTTCAACCGAACCGGTTAGGCAAAATATTACTCGCACCAGTTGTCAAATACTCTGACATAATTAAACGTTATTGTTACTCTTAACTTTGACAATTTAATTTCGGTGTTACCCAATCTTAATGTTTACTTGTTTAAAGACAAATATTTTGTCAACTTTTCCATGTGAGTAATTAAATTAAAATTATGCTGACAAAACACAAGACCATTGTTGAAGATTAATTAATCGTGTTTTAATTTAAGAACTAATTAAAAGTTAGTTAGCAGGAACTAGGTCAATGGGCATGTTTACAGTCTCTAATCTTTTTAACGTGAGCGTGTGAATAAAGTTCAAGGTTTATTTCTCTTTTTATATTACCAGTTAGAGGTCAAGAACCTCTTCTTTATTTTATAATTGAACTAGCGAACCGTCTTTGCTTCGCATGTATGCAATAAACCTATGTTTTAACCATCCGAAAAAAAAATTATATTAAAAACCGCATCAAAGCAATATTATAAAAAATTATTTCTTATTTTATTTTTTCTAAATAGACTATTTATTCATGCTTAAAAATATACTTAAAAAGTATTCAGTGTTTTTCTAATTGGTCGAAAATATAGCATAGTATTTTGAACTAACATTAATAAAATCAGATAGGTACCTACATCAAATTTTAGAATAAATTAAATACAGATTCATCGAACAGGTAGGTATCATTATTATAATTAATTATGTACCATTCATAGAATCGGTATTGTTGCACATGATAAAATACATATAGAAAAAAAACTCATAAAAGTTTCGCTTTCGATTTTTATCGAACAATTTTATAGATTTCATTATTTTTCTCATACAAACGGGACTAAATCAGTTTCTAATGAACTTGTTCACGCTACTCGATTCTCGATATTCGCATGTTTTGCATATCGATACATCGCGTGTCAATTGTTCCGCTACAAACGATTAGTGACAATTAGCAGGTATAATTATTACTTCGAGGGGAAAAGTTGAACGTGAACAATGCAATTTTTTTACACCGAGCGAGCTATGGAGATTTACTATGAACAGTCGATTATAATGCCGATTTTAAGTCGACTTAATAAGTTGTAGATTGTAACTGTAATACGTGTTGTTAATTAATTCACTAATCAACTGCCAACGATCAATTCAGGTCTAATGCAGCGTGAAGTTTATTGCATAAAATAAAAGTCCCGTAACTTATTAAAGCGGTGGTGGCCGAGTGGTAGGGCGCCCGCCTGTGGATGCAAAATCCCAGGTTCAAATCCTGCCCGGGCTACATGACAATCTGACTCATGTTAGTTTTCATCGACCACCACTTGCTTCCGCTGAAGGAAAACATCGTGAGGAAACCTGCACTCTAGTTGATGATTATCAGCTAGTGTGTGACATGGAGAAGACAATGGCAAACCACTCCATTAAAATTGCCAAGAGAGTCGTTGTGTATGTTTCATTCCATATAATGACGACGACACTCAGTCATGAGGAAATATGACTAAAAAGAAAGAACTTATTAAATACCACGTAAAATAAAAATAAAAACTAATTATAACTTCAAAATATAGATACCAGAGGTCAGGATAAAATGGACTCTATAAAATGATATACAGTATAGACTGGACTGGGTTAAAAAATAAGATTGTGTAGAAAAAAGACAAGCTGACTTACAAAATGTTATAACAAATTACTCTCCAGAATCATTTCAGAATAGCTCAGACCTCTATAGCTTGAACTAGCTTGAATGCGACTTAATCTTAAAGTTAAAGTCACGAATTCGTGACTTTAATCGAGAACAGTGAGTACGGGTTATGTTCTCACTGACATATTACTACGTAAGTGTGATTAACACGAGAAGTCAGGCGGGTAATAAGCGACTCGTATTCGAGCTAGTTCAAGCTATGGAGGTCCGAGCTATTCTGAAATGATTCTGGAGAGTAATTTGTTATAATATTTTATATGTCAGCTTGTCTTTTTTCTACATAATCTTATTTTTGAATCTCCAGTCTTTTAAGACTTTATATCATTTTATAGAGTGTAATCCTAATATCCTAGTCCTAATCCTACTATGTAATTATATTATAAATGTACACAAAGGACGCAATATCCGAATGGAATTTCTAGGAATTGTTACAAATAATTCTTTAAACAGCAGGCTCTAAAACCGAATGCGGCGTTACTTCCGAGGTCGCTATTGCCAAATGAATTATGTACTAAAGTATGCCCTAAATTCAAGGGAATTAGATTTAACGTCGCTATATCAAAGTGGTCGCTACTACCAAGGGCGTAATAAATGAAATCCACTGTAATCCATACTAATATTATAAATGCGAAAGTTTGGATGTGAGTTTGTGAGTTTGTGAATTTGTGAGTTTGTGAATTTGTGAGTTTGTGAATTTGTGAGTTTGTGAGGATGTTTGTTACTCAATCACGCAAAATCTACTGGACGGATTTCGATGAAATTTGGTACAGAGGTAGATAATGACCTGGAATAGCACATAGGCTACTTTTTATCCCGGGAAAAAGCACTGTTCCCGTGGGAAATTCACGCGGGCGAAGCCGCGGGCAAAAGCTAGTTATATTATAAATGCGAAAGTTTGGATGTGAGTTTGTGGGTCTGTGAGTTTGTGAGGATGTTGTTACTCAATCACGCAAAATCTACTGGACGGATTTCGATTAAATCTGGTATTTGGGTAGAAAAATACCGAAAATATCACATAGGGTACTTTTTATCCGGAAATTCCCACGGGAGCGAAGCCCCGGAGCGCAGCTAAAAGTCAGCTTGTATTTTTTTCTACATAATCTTATTTTTTAATCCAGTCCAGTCTTTAAGTCATTTTATAGAGTGTAATATTACCGTTTTCTACCCCGAAGGGAGGAAAACGATTATTTCTGGTCTTGCCGAGGCTTGACCTTTCGGAGATTAGCCATCATTCCTACAGCTCACACAATTCTCTTACCCTTACCATTTCGTCTACGAGTGAGTGGAGGGACGCGGGGCGAGGCCCGCGCGGCTGAGGCGGCAGCGGGCGGGAGGCGCGCCGAATGCGACTCCCGCGTGTTCCTTAGTACCTGCTTTCCGAAAGAGGCGGCAAGGCATTGCTCAGGTCAAGCCTCGGCAAGACCAGAAATAATGGTTTTCCTCCCTTCGGGGTAGAAAACGGTAATATTTCAGGGTCTGTGCCTTCGGCTTGACCTTTCGGAGAAGTGTTTACTATCTGCCGACTCCAAATAACCAGCGTACTGTGAATCTTAATGACTGAGCCATTCAATGACGTAATTGAATGGGAAAGGAACTATGTAGTTGTTTCATGACAAGTTTTATGAATATGTAAATAAAACGTAGAGATGTACCAGAATCAATTATTTATTAATTTCCCTTATTTACTTGAATCTAATTAACAATTAAATCACAGATAAAACAGTCATTCATAATTGTTGCAGTTTCAAACTTATGAAACACATTAAATCGCCTCAAACGAATTTCTTGGCGCATTAACAATAGTCATCTTTGGTCTTTCCACTAATTTACAGTAATGTTTGAAAAAATTAGTTGACCCTCTCCAATTACCTCGTCTCAGAATCTCATCTAAAGGCGTGTCGTTTGCGAAGTCATAAGAAGCAACCGCCGATCGTATGGACCCTGGCGAACAATCAATGCCTAACTCTCTAAAGGATGTCTTTAACCAGCCCGCAATAACAGTCCTAGAGGCAGCCTTTACGATTCCTCTTGTGGTGATAAAGAGATTATGTAAGTTAACTCGAGATTTTCGCCTGATAGAAGTTACATCAATAAGGCACTTAACCCAGGTTACTAAGTCAAACACGGGATTGTTCGAACTGCGTAATAGCCAACCCGATTGACGACCCTTTGTTCCATCTGTTTTGGAGCCAAACATAGGAAAAAACGTAATTGAATCCTCCGTCATGACAAAATGATCTGTGCTTGTACTCAAAAGAGTTAAATCATGGATTCTTCGCCCTGATGCTAATAATAATAACAAGGCCACATGACGCGATACCTGGAATACACTCTCTTTGTCAGGCGGATGAGTTTCTACCCAGACTAAAAGGTCCTGAATATTCCATATACGAGACTTAGGAATTAAGGACGCTTGTCTCTGAAGGTTAATTGCCTTCAGCATTGACGTGACGAGCGGATGCGCAGAAAGGCTTCTAGACTGCTCGGGATCTGATAGACTGACTATCACCGACTTATGTACTAGAATAGTTGCATAAGCTAACTTTTTAACTCTGAACAAAAAACTTAAGTATGAAGCAATCTCCTGTGGACGCGGCCTGTTAGGCTTTACCCCACCTTGTTTGCACCACGAAGTCCATTGCTTCCATGAAGAACAGTAAGTTTTCCAGGTTGAATCCCTCCAAGCTGATTGGAGAAGTATTACATCATCCGATTGCAGACCAGCAGTTAGCTGGCACCACCCCGTATCTTCCAGACCTCCAAACTTAATCCTTTCATTCCTGGCGGGCACTGATTGATCGACAGGTCTAACAGATGCTGATCTAGGTTCCTGATCAGAAAAGGTGCCTCCACCGACCTCCTCTTGAGGTCTCCTCTCCAGAACACATTCTTCCACCGAGGTACCACTACCAGAAATGTTCCCGACGCCTTGTTCAGGTGCTGGAGCACCTTTGGTATGAGAGGTGGAGGGGAAATATCCATGCTAGTTGGAAGTGCCACTCCCTGCTGAACGCATTCACGAATGCTGCCTGATGATCGTGGGCATCTATGGTCACATATAGAGGGACTACTTTGGAAAGATTTGTTGCGAACAGATCGATAATGGGTATGCCCATCTTCTGAAATATTCTCGATGTTATCTCCCTGTTGAGATGCCAATCTGGAAGAACCTTGCCTCGTGACAGAGAATCTGCAATGGTGTTGTATCGTCCGGGAATGTAGAATGGGACAAGATTCACCTTTAAACGATAAGCCAGTAGAAGTAATTTCCTTGTCGAGTCCAGAAGCGTTAATGATCTTGTTCCGCCCTGATTTCTTAAATATGCCACAACTGTCCTGTTGTCTGATTGAACCATTATTGTCTGGCCTCTGATTACATCTCGGAACTTGATTAGAGCCATCGCCACTGCATGAAGCTCTTTTCGATTTATATGCCAGCTCAGCTGTTCTCTGGTCCATTGCTGTGACAGGTGAAACTCCCCCATCTGTACACCCCAGCCTATGTTGGAAGCGTCGGTAGTAATGAATATTTTTGGGTCTGACAGAAATATTCTTCCTGATTGCGATAGATTTTTCATCCACCAGATTAAATCTCTCATAGCTGGCTCTGGCAGTAGGCATTTTTTCTTGGGAGTGATTTCTGGTAGAGCCCGAGATGCTCTCTGAAGATTTCTCATAAATAAACGTCCCAGTGGAGTTACTAACGACGCGAAACCCAGTCTTCCTATCAACGAAGTTCCCTGATTCCAACTCCAACAACGGTCGTCTACCAGTCTTCGGAGTTCGCTTCTTAATTGGTCGCGTTTCTGTTGCGGCAGGATCTTCATGTTCAAGCATGTGTTCCATATTATACCCAAAAACTCTATCTCTTGAACAGGCTTCATTATACATTTTTCCATGTTCAGCACCCAACCGAGGCTTTGTAAGAAACCAACCGCTTGTTTCATTTGGGCTTCCAGCATCTGGGGATCTTGATGGGCAAACAGAAAATCGTCCAAATAAACCAAAACGCGAATGCCTCGCGCTCTTAAGACACTTGCCAGCCACTTGCTGACCCGGGAAAAGGCTTCGGGTGCACTTGACAACCCGAATGGTAGGGCCGTCATCTGATACAGCTTGTTTCTGTACGAGAACGCGAGGTAGCGTCGATGGCTGTCTCTTATTGGTATATGAAAATACGCCTGGGAAATATCGATCTTTCCCATGTAGTCGTTTTTCTGGAGGAACTTGGGTACATAATTTTGATTCACTAGTCGAAATTTTCTTGAATTCAAGTAAAGGTTTAACCGCCGAAGGTCGAAAATTTGCCGTACCTTTCCATTCTGCTTGGGTATTAGAAACATTCTTGACAGAAAACCACTTTTGGCCTTCGATCTTTCGATTACGCCTAGTTCCAATAATGTTACTATCTCTTTGTCCATTTGCCTTGACGGTTTCGTCACAAAGTCCTTTATTAATTTTGAACTTAAAGGGATGGAGGGGGGCTTTCTTGCGAATGGAAGAGCGTAGTTGGAAATTATGTTTAGGACGGAATCCGGGGCCCCCTGAGCCTGCCAATGATGTATATAATTTCTTAGCTGCCCCCCTTTGAAAATCTTGTCAGTATCTACGGCGTTGTTGGCGTGAATCCTTCTTGTCTGTTCTATTCTTAGCCTTAGTATTTGCGTGCTTCCGTTTCTGGTCAGAGGGCTGAGACGATCGAGTCGGCCACCCCGTGGATTTGGGCTTTTGGTTATGGGAGGGGAAGGGCTGACGAGATTTCTTTGGTCCCTGAAACGTATGCTTTTCCTTATTTGGGAATTTACCGAAACGGGAAGGAAAAATACGCGCCGTACCACCATTGTCCTTTAAAAAATTTGCCAGTTTCTCTTCTTGAAACAAGTGTGTTTCGGATGGCGGAATCTGATAAAGCATAGAAGTTAGGGCCTCACTCTTTGTCTTAAAATTCTTACGTCTCATTTCAATGGTATCCGCCCGATGTGCACAAACGAACTGCAAGAGATCATCAGATGTGGCTTTGAATTCTGAGCCGTCTGACAACAAGGTCTTTAAATCTGTGGCCGCCGCTGGAAACTTTGCCGCAAGCTTTTTTAATTCTTCAGCTAACGCCTTTCTTTGGCAAAGAAGACCATGAGCGATTGTGCCAAGAAAGCCATCTTGTCTAACGAGGAGACCAGAAGTCTGCACCCCGAGATCACTTAACTCAGCGTTGACCTTTAGAGCGCTAAACACCGGAGCAGCGTGCAGTCTCTTCTCTACTTCCTTATACCTTATACGGTTCCAAGCCTCTGACCCAAACTTTTGGCAGGAAATGCCTTCGACCCGAATGTGTTCAGATGGTGCAGGCACGGGGGGATCTACCTCCTTGACTGCTGGAAGAAACTCCAGTTCTTGTAAGTTGGGCGATTCAGCATCGAGATCAAACCCTGAGTCCATATCCGGTGCACGCCATTCCCTGGGTGATTCTGACCTTGGAGTAGAAGGCCGGAGATTCCCCTCCTCAGAACAGGAACCTTCGAAAGAGCTTTCTCGATCCGGAATGTTGTTAACCACTGGGACCAAAGAATCGATCCTATCCATAAGAGTTGAAAACATATTGTTCATCTTCTGCTCTAGTGAGTCTAGTTTAGAGCGTTTAGACCTTCCCGCCTCACTCATCTCAAGATCAGAAGAGATACGTCTCTTTCTGACATTACAAACATCTCTGTCCGTTTCCATAGACAAGGCCCGATCAGCTTCCTTTCTCGATATGGGCCTCTCAGACCTAACCGCCTCATTAAAAATTTCAGTAGCGGCGGCTGATCCTCTAATTCTGTTGCATATTGCGGGCGGACTGGTTATTAATGCCCTGGCAAATGACCAGTCAAGCATCTTCAACTTGATGTCACGAAAACCCTTCTCCGATAGTCGGGTAGCCTCCGGAACAAAAACTCTCGCTAATTGGTCTGTTGGTATGGCAAACCGCAATTTGTTCAAAACTTGAGGATCAATGCTATCGCCAAACACCTCCTCCTTAGATAAACGGGTCACTCTCCAAGTGGGCCAACCATCTGGCAATAACTCTTGCGCCACAAGTTTTAATCGTTCGAGGATGCGATCGTCGTCTTCTGTTTCACCCGTCTCTTCTAGCAGCTCCGCCAGCGAAACAAATGATGCCTCTTGTACCATCTGAAGCAAACAAACGTTTGTCATAAGACACGAGCTAAGAACATGTGCATAGTTCCTACGACTCAAGAATTAACTAGCTGCGGCTGCGCCTCACGAGGCGTCCGGCTGCGGCTCACGAGCCGTACGGCTGCGGCTCACGAGCCGTACGGCTGCGGCTCACGAGCCGTTCGGCTGCGGCTCACGAGCCGAACGGCTGCGGCTCACGAGCCGTACGGCTGCGGCTCACGAGCCGTACGGCTGCGGCTCACGAGCCGTTCGGCTGCGGCTCACGAGCCGAACGGCTGCGGCTCACGAGCCGTACGGCTGCGGCTCACGAGCCGTACGGCTGCGGCTCACGAGCCGCACGTCTACGGCCCACGAGCCGTATGCTGTGACCTATGGGCCGCAGCTGACGCCAACTGGCTGTGACATAAGAGTCGAGCGAGCCTTAGAGTCAAAAGACTCCCAAACGGCGAGCTGTATAGCTACGGCCGATATAATCAAAAACTATCTGTAAAGCCACATAAAAAATAAAAATAATAGATTTAACCCGTCAATCGATTGTGACACCCAAATTTGCAACTTTATTACAAGTAGGTATAATAAAATAACCTACTTTAGTACGGTTCTCAGTAGGTATATTAAAATAACCTACTTTAGTACGGTTCTCGTACCTAATTGAATACGCAATTTCCACTTTTAACACTCATAGACAAAACAAAAAACAATCACTTACCCTTTCTGATGATATGAAACACTTATCACAATAGGTAAGAACTTTTACGAACGTTACAACAACGTTGGCTAGAATCGTGTTTACCGTAGCGTGAATCACAGCGTACTGAGGAACACGCGGGAGTCGCATTCGGCGCGCCTCCCGCCCGCTGCCGCCTCAGCCGCGCGGGCCTCGCCCCGCGTCCCTCCACTCACTCGTAGACGAAATGGTAAGGGTAAGAGAATTGTGTGAGCTGTAGGAATGATGGCTAATCTCCGAAAGGTCAAGCCGAAGGCACAGACCCTGAAATATCAAATATGTGCAAGCTAAAATACTCGTAGGTTTCATGTGTTTATCATTTATCATCTTTCTATATCTATTGTATATGCCTTTAAGTAGCAGACAGCTGCAGTCAGTTTGTGTGCACGTTTCCTCAAGATTTATCTTTCGACAAATCTATGAATGTCATATTCACCTACATCTTCAATCCTCAATCAGGCGAGCGCCTGAGCAGGGCTCGACTTGCTTTTAAAAACGTATAGAATTGATCTCAGGCACGACTTCGATAAGACGGTAATGACAAATGCCTCGGACGACCGGACTACCACAGAGGCTGTTATGGCTATTGTACATATATTAATAGTCGTACATTGCTTATTTTGTCTTGAGTCAAAATACAGCTCTCTTTAGAACTAAGCAATGTATTTTGAGATTTAAGTATCGAGATTTGGCAAGGCATGTAAAAGTAGGATTATTTTAATTCTAATCACCATGGCATGCCGCAACTCTCATTACAAAATCATACACTTTCGACGAACATTACAGTTTTACCTCAGAGAAATTGGACTGTATATATTTTATGATATGCATAAAACCTTTCACTTACTTCGTTAAGTTTTAACATTGTCAATTTATAGCCTTGTTTACATGATTTTAATTATTGTACAGTTAAGCTGGTTGAACTCTCTATAAGAGAGAAAATGCTCTTTCCTATGGAGAAATTGAATGTAATTTTGTTGCAATACAAGTCTCTAGACATTAGCAACAATGTTTTGAATCTGAATAATAAATATGTATGAGTAGTAAATTTTTAACAGGTACGTGCATACATCGAAATGTTTGAGCTATGAAATTTAATTGCGTTGCAATTTTGTAGTGGAGTAATTATTTTCCAGCTGGTTTTTGGAGAAAAAAAATATGAGCAAGCTGCCATGCAGATTGTAAAATTCTATTAAATTATGGAGCATTTAGCAATAATTTTACCAAAATGCCTTTTGTTGAAATTATAATAACTTTATTACCCTGTAAGATATTATACATCTTCTATCTAATAACAGAGTCATTTTGTTATGTGTTTCTCTTTTTGCTTCTAATTCTTGTTTTTTAAAGCCTCTCTATCTGTGCTATTAATCAATTTTGAGAAAAAAACACCGCTGCAATCTAACAAAGAGGTTGCCACAAACCGCATTCTAATCAACCCACGCCACTCTCCATTTCCTTACTCGCTTACACCACCAAAATTACACCAAACATTCTCAACAAAGACTATTATAACTCTTGTAATAGTTACAAACGTTTTGCACTTAACCACGATGACAAAACGTAACAAAAAACAGTTTAAATCTTAAATATTTCATATCGTTTAAAACTGTTACGCAAAACTAAATGTGGGACTTGTCAACTTACGCAAACTATACTGCATTCGGAATTAGACTAGCTTCGATTACCCGGAACATAACTTGCACTTTCGTGGCGAATGACCAAGTCAGCGGTACTTTCTCTAAGTGTCAGTCGTGTTAACGCCTCCATAGATTCTCTGTCTATTAGAGCTTCTTCAGATTTTTTAATTTCATTTAAAGTGACGTCAAAGCATTGTACTGTACATGTACAGCTTCGATGGTAGTGGTCATTTGCGTTCTAACATGAGAAGAACGCGCTCGCGTCTACTGAATACGTTTTCGACGCGCGTTTACGTTTTAGTTTACCGACTTGTATTAACTTTAACTTAGGCGTTAAGGTTTTGTTATCAGTTATCGGAAGGCTGATGTTTTTGTGCGTGGTTTAAGTGGGTTTGGAATATGGAGTGTCATTAGTAAAAGGTGAGTGGTTTTATGAGTAAATTTTTGTTTGTTTTTATATGCTACTTTAGGTCGGCGGCATCGTCGCCGGTAAATATTTATTACCAGCTACGCCCCGGGGCTTCGCTCTCGTGGGAATTTCGGGATAAAAAGTACCCTATGTGCTATTCCCGGTATTTTTCTACCCGTGTACCAAATTTCATCAAAATCCGTCCAGTAGATTTTGCGGGATTGAGTAACAAACATCCTTACAAACTCACAAATTCACATCCAAACTTTCGCATTTATAATATTAGTAGGATAGGATTATATTGTTGTCTTTGTCCAGCAGTGGACGTCTTTCGGCTGAGAGAGAGAGAGAGAGAGAGGATTATATTAGTAGGATTTCTGATAAACTAAATTCCAAAGACAACTAAATCCGGTGCCGTGTTTCGCCGCATGATTTTGATTGAATCCTAATCCTAACTAATATTATAAATGCGAAAGTGAGTTTGTTTATTTGTTACCTCTTCACGCTTCATCTACTAAACCAATCTTCCTGAAATTTTGCATACACATAGTTAGAAGTACGGAGAAGGACATAGGGTACCTTTCATCCCGGGAAAAAGCACTGTTCCCGTGGGAAATTCACATGGGCGAAGCCGCCGGCAAAAACTAGTTACGAATAATTTTCATTTTTATAAATAGAAATTCTTGACATAAACAGAAAAAAAAACATTTTTCTAACTCTATGATTCCTGAAATATATGACTCACGTGACGAATGATTTTATTTCGTTAAATCAAACATTTTGTTAACTAACAAACCACTAAGTTTATTTTAATTCTTAAGAGTTAAAACATTATTGAATTTTGGCATTCGTCATTAATTTTCTAGAATAATTTTGGTCTCTAGCCAATTTTTTATTTATTTTTTAACAACAATAGTTACAAAAAGACTCGTCAATAGCATACAAAAAAGTTTTTGTTTCTTTTATGGCCACAAAACAATTAAGTAACTCTGTATTTCTTTAGAATTTCAACATAGATAAGAATGAACGCGGGAAGTTTGTATGAAAAGGTTTTAATAGATGCTAATTAAAGTACAGTTAACTGCACATCAACCTATATATGCTTGTTACTCTATCATAGAGGTTCGATTAACATGGTAATTATGAGGACACTACTTGAACTAAATAGCATACTGGATTGACTTCAATAAATCTAATAAAAGTTAACCATAACGGGACGCCAGCAGATGTAAAACATCTGAGCATCATGGCACGACAGCGGCTTACCATTTGCCCTCACGGCAATTGAGTCGATTTTACTGCCATGTAGTGCCAATAGAAGTTTTACATCAAAAAAAATCTAAAGCCATCCATCCGGTTTTTACTTTAACCAAAAATGTTATTATCATGTTATAATAGTATTGAATGACCGTGTTGGTACTGACAAGTTTGTGTACAGATTAGAGACATAACCGGTTCGTCTACAAGCAAATTCGAATTACCGGTCATCATGCCATCCATTAGAGGCCATTGTTTTGTACCACGAGGGAATATAATTCCAAATGTCCTTGTTCATAGATATTTACTAGTCCACGGCTTCGTCCGCGTGAATTTCATTTTTCACCAATTCACTCCCATAGTGGTACAATTTACAAAATTCGTAGTGCTAATTTATACATTATCACAGAGACGAAACCGCTGATCGTAGAGTCTTGAAATTTTGTAGAGAGGGTTTTGTAGAGTTGTTTTTTTTTTTATTAATTAAATTTTCATAATAATAGTCATTTAATGAATCATATATTATGCATTATTCTTGATTAAAATTTTAAATTATTAAGGTAATGAAATTTAATTATTGTACGTCCTTTTATGGGCCAGACATAGTGAAACAATATATAGATGTAAGACCTCTTTACCTATGTTTGACAATAAAGATATTTTGATTTGATTTGATTTGATTTGGGTCTTTATGCAGTGTAAGTAAGAACTAGGGTATATAATTTGTGGAACTAAGAAAAGAAGTTTGAAATGAAATTAATGAAAAATGAAATATACGCAAGTAAAGCTGAGGGCAAAAGCTAGCTATAATTCCCAACTTTTAGATATCTGGATTCAGCTAAGTATAAGATATACTGCCGAAATTCCCATACAAACTACATCGAAGGCGATAACTAGTTAAGTTACGGAGCGTGAGCGGGAGCTTTTTAAAAACAAGCTTTAATAAAGTAGAGATGTTTATTCGTAGAGAGCAAATTACATTCTGTCTTAAAGACTAACTTAGAGCTAAGAACAATGTTCGGCCGTTGCCGCGTCAGCATCATGCGGTGGTCCGATAATGCGTAGGCGCAATAAGAGGAATGCATGCTAAATGTTTACAGTTGTTATGTCTACATGAGGGGCGCTATACATAACTCCTCCCTCCGTAAGATCGAGATTATCCGCAGGATCATCTCGAGTTTTCCTCAGATTACATACTTTTGACAAAAGCTTATATCTATAACCTACAATAAGGAAAACTAAAGCTATGATTAGAACTAAGTTTCCTATATTAAAACCCGTTAGAACACTTTGGGAAATTTCACTTTCACTTTTGGCACTTAGATCACTTTTTCGCACTAAATAGTTCAGGAACTGAATATCAGCAAGGCTGATCTCGTCGAGCGGGATTGTCTTCAGCGGCTCCGGGACATCGTTCACCTTGGGCAGCTGAAGTAGAGGTAATTTAGTATCGAATATCCTTTTTCCTTCAGTTATATGTTTCTTTAGAATAATTTCCTTTACTTTTACATAACAATCATTGTTTAAGGATAACAGGTAAGTTCCACGTATGACTTCCTGAGCTGTTTCTTCTTTACAGAATTCAGTAAGTATATTTTCGTACTTTGTGTAAATGATCCAACGGTTTGACTGTACGGACTCTATTTTCATATCTTCTATAAAAACAGGTGTAGAGTGGCAGCTTGAAGTATTGGTGGAAAACTGCATAAGTTCAGTGACACATTCGTCTTTCCTCTGAGCTGAGAGGTCAGTTTCATAGCATAAAAATTGCTCTTCATCAATTTCTGAACATGGCTGGGAGAGCATTTTTGTTTTCAACCCCTTCACAAGTACATAAGGATATTTGGGAAGGATTATAGAAGTTGGATTGTTATCATTACTCAAAATGGGTATTGGAATCAATTTGAAATAGTTATAAATCTCATTAGAAATTAAAGGAATATGTAGCACAAACCTGATCTGATTTTGTCTGATATAAACTTTTAATTCTGTACAAAATTCTATCTTAACAACATTTTCAGCATTAGCTGGGAAAATTAATTTATCAGTAATTTCTATTTCCTTAAGTATAGATAGAAACTCTTCTGTATCTATAATAGACTGATGCAGTATTTTGATTTTACTAAAAGCAAGCGCAGTTTCAACTTCATTTAGCCGAATATATAGAGTTTGGAAATTATATATAAATGACATATAAATATGTATAATTTTATCAATACTTTCTTTATATATTGTCTCATTTAGGTAAGTTTCAATTTCTTTTATATTATTTTCTATTTTCATGAAGTTGCTTTTAGTAGAATTAGCTATATTAGAAAATGTATGTATCATTTTTGTAACTATTGTCATTTTCTCATTAACAGCATCTTGTTTTGTTTTTATCTTACTTATTAACTCTTCAAACCTTAAAGCATCATCGTTATCCAAGTTGCCGGTAATTGCTTTTATTAAGGAACCAAGGGGGTTAATTATACCACGCTTAACCTTTGCCGTAGGAAATAATTGCTTATATTTCTCTATAGTATTAAGCATAATATAATTTGCTTGTAACTCTACATTGTTAAAATCTATTCCTAACGTTTTTGTATTGAGACAGTTATGAACCTCATTTTTAAATGCTATATAACTATTCTTATTTAACTCTATTTCATTATATATTTTGCTTAGATCTAAAATCTTAATTACAGTCCATTTGTCGTAGCTTATGAAAGCTTTACCTTCCTTTACTGGCAATAATCCGGGATTCTTGTCAATCCGGTGCAGTAGAAGGGCCTGGCTTTGGATCATATGGACTCCCAGAAGCAACAACCTGTGGAGGGCGTTTAATATCTTTAACTGGAATTTTTGTCTCGCGATTATTAGTAACTACCGGTACTGTGTTTCTATGTATTGGTCCGGTAACCTGTGCTTTTTGATATCTCGGCTTATCTTTACTTCTTCTAGTATTTACGCCTTTCATGAAAATATCATCACCTACATCTATATTAAAATCGGTTTCACCTCCACGTCTATTAATTACAGATTGTTTCTTCTCGGTAAGCCTATCAGTTAAATATTCATATAAGTACTTAGTTTTTCTAACATGTTCCTTAACTAGTAGTTGTGTGTACTGTTTCTCAAAATCTACTGTAAATGCGCTGTTAGATTCGGTATGGCCGAATACAACCTCGAAAGGCGTTAAGCCTGTAGCTGTATGTATACTATGGTTATATGACATAAGTGCATACGTCATAACTGAGCTAGCGTCTGTGACTTTTCTTTCATATCTAGCTACACGGTAAATCTCTATGATAGTAGAGTGGAATCTTTCTATCAAACCCATAGAATTTGGGTTGTGTGGGGTACCTACATGTATCTCTATTTTATAAAAGGAAAGCATTTCCTTCATTAATGAATTATTAAACTCAGCACCTGGATCTGAACTGACTCTATTGGGTACTCCGTACATAGAGAAGTATTTAAGTAGAGCTCTAACGACTTCCGGTGTTGACTTATTAATAATCTCTATAGCCTGTCCTAACTTACTAAAGGCATCTATAATGGTGAGGTAAGCTTTACCCTCTATTGTAAAAGTATCAATGAATATTTCCTGGAAAGGTTTTGTCTGTGTATGTGTGAGTTGTAATTCTGGCTTTAAAGGTTTCCGGTCATACTTCATTTTTCTACATATTTCACATGAGTTAATTATACTAGCGACAGTTTTATCCATAGCATGCCAATAATAGGTACGTTTTAAATGCGATAGAGTCTCTTTAATTCCTCTATGACTATTTTTACCGTTATGATACTTTAGTATTACGTCACGCTGCTCATCTTCATCATCTATGTATATAACACGCTTAGTACATTCATAAAATTTAACTGTTCCTTTCTTAAACAGGGTTGTTGTAATTTGAGAAAATAGCTTACGATGTAATTCGCTTTCAAAATAAAAGAAATATTTTATTTTAGGTTTGGTGTACTCTAAAAGAAACTTTTTAACAAGATCAGCATTATTTTCAGGTAAGTGGACTTCTAATACTTTTTGTTTATCTCTAGATAAATCTTTAACTGATATTTTATCTCTATTCCAGGTGTATACGAGTATCTGGTTTGGTTTAGTATCGACGGCTTCCTGCAATATAAGTATACCTGCTGTATCTAAATCACGCGCGGAATGTATAGTGTTTGTATTATCGCTACTATCGTTTTCAGATGCAGAAGCTGTACTACTATCTATAGATGGAATTGAATAAGGGGATCTTCGTCCACCATGTTGAGACTGAACTTTAGAGTTATGAGACTCTGAGGAGGAAATTGTAATAGGAGATAATGACCTATCGCGCTGTTTATCTTTTCCTACTTTTGATATTTTTCCTGTTAAGTCATTTAAATAATCTTGCAACTGTCTTTCCTTTTTATCTACATTTACTTTCATTGACACGTCATCATTTTCTCCTAATGCATTTACCTTTATACGTGAAAGTGCATCAGCATTACTATTTTGTGACCCCTTTTTGTATATAACCTCAAAATCAAATTCTGCTAGGCGTAATTTCCACCGTGTAATTTTACTATTAGGCTCATTAATACTCTTCAACCATGCTAACGGACGATGATCGGTATATATTTTAAATTTTCTTCCGTACAGATACGGTCTAAAGTGCTTTGTAGCCCATATGATAGCTAACATTTCTTTCTCTATGGTACTATATCGCGTTTCCGCGTCATTTAGGGTCCTGCTGGCATATGCCACAGGTTTATCACTGCCAATAGGGCCTTGTGAAAGAACTGCGCCAAGGGCAAAGTTTGACGCGTCTGTAGTGAGAACAAAAGGTTTCTCGAAATCTGGAAATTGCAAAATTGGGGCGTTAACTAATAGTTCTTTACATCTCTCAAATGCATCTATATATTCTTTAGTGAACTCTATTTTATTTCTTTTCTTTAAGCATGAAGTTAAAGGTTGTGTTACCTTAGCAAAATTATTAATAAACTTTCGGTAATAGCCTACTAGTCCTAGAAAACTTTTTATTTCCGTAGTAGTCTGGGGTAATGGAAAATTTAACACTGCCTTAATCTTATCGTCATTAGGCTTAAGGCCTTCTTTGGTAATGACGTGTCCTAGGTAAAGAACTTCCTTTCTTAGAAACTCACTTTTGTCTAAAGTTACCTTTAAATTTGTTTCTCTAAGTCTGTCAAAGATTTTCCGTAATTTAGAAATGTGCTCGGGAAGGCTAGAGCTAAAGATGATGATGTCATCAAGATATACCATGCAATGAATACCTTGCAGACCACGTAAGACATTATCCATGGCCCTTTGAAAAGTTGCCGGGGCTGTCTTTAGTCCGAACGGCATGCGTTTAAATTCAAAGTGCCCTGACTGGGTTGTGAATGCAGTTTTTGCTGTATCATCAGGATTTACCTCAATTTGGTGGTAACCGGATGCAAGATCTAGGGTAGTGAAGTAAGTAGATTTACCAAGTTTATCGAAAAGATCACTAATATTGGGTAATGGGTACTTGTCATCTATAGTGAGTTCATTAAGACGGCGGTAGTCTACTACCATCCTGTATTTAACTTCCCCAGATGCGTCCAGCTTTTTGGGAACCAGGTGAACTGGTGCGCTCCATGGAGAATGGGATTCCTGGATTACGTTATCTACTAAAAGTTTATCTACCTGTTTTTGTATCTCTTCATTTTGGAAAGGAGAGTGACGGTAGGGACGTATGTATATAGGATTTTCATTGACTGTACGAATATTATGTTTTACCTGATTTGTAAATGAAAGAGGAATTTTATCACAATAGAATATGTCACGATATTCATAACATAATTTGGAAATACTCTCATGTTCTTCTTTATTTGTGTGTTCAAGCCTAAGTTTTCGTAAATTTTCTTTTAATAAATCATCTACTTTACAATTTTCTGAAACTACGTTTACATGAAATTCCTCACTATTAAATACACTAACATCAAATGGTTTTTCGATAGTTATTTTAATTTCCTTTTCAGTGGTATTTTGTATTACAGTTTCAGCGAGAAAATTCTTACATGTGACTATGGCTGTAGGCATTCGTATGCCTTCACTGAATTCCGTGAACTCTAATATAGCATCTCCATTACAGTAGTTAGTGGGAATTTGCACTCGCTTTTCAGTCCTAGGCTCTACAAATATCTCATATGGTGGAGTATACAATATAGGTATACAGGCGTTAGGTGTTTGAAGCACTTGGTTAGCCATATCAATGTTAGCAGATAATTTTTTAAGAAGATCGGAGCCTATAAGTCCATCGTATCTACCATCTACATCAAATACATAAAATTTATGATAAAGTGTGCTTTTGAAAGTTTTAAGTAATGGTATATATATAACATCACTATGGGTACTTCGTGCATGAGTGCTAACTACAGTAAATGGCTCATATTGTTTATATTCACTGAAAAATTCTTGAGTTTTAGCAGGACTCATAAATGACCTGCTACTTCCTGTATCAATGAGAAATTTAGAACCAATTTCCGGTATTTCAATATGGGGTAATTTTAATATGCTGTCGCAATAATTTAAATTTATTATTTCACTTGACTGTTGCTGATAACATTGCAAAAATTTTCAGAGGTGGTATTAAATTTCTCATCTACTATATTTTCAGAAGTTTCCGCATAATTGACAGGAAGTGCCTCTGTCTCATCATACTCAATTTGTGGATCATTAGTGTAAAAGGCGTACTCATTACTGTCTGGATAATATTCTAAACCATTGGATGGCTCTTCGCAATAAAATAATTCATTTGTCAGCATATTTTGCTTTACAGGTGCGGTACGCATAGAAACGTCAGTGTCAACTTTATATTTAGGTAAATTCTGCTGATTTTGCATGCCAGATTTAAATTGATTATTATTAGGAAACTGTTGGTTTGGAATACCAAATTTAAAACCACTATGTTGGAATGGTGCACGATATTGTTGCACAGGACCTTGGTTAAAATTACGTTGAGGTATATTTTGCTGAGTAGCAACATTAGAATTTTGGAAAGGCATTTTGTATTGTGGTGTGAAATTTGGCCTAAAACCAAACTGACCATGATTTTGGGGGATACCAAATTTAAAATTATTTTGATTAGGCATATTATTAAATGAATGACCTTGATTTTGTGAAATACCGAATTTAAAATTATGCTGATTAGGCATTCCATTAAATGATTGACCAGCAACAAACGGTTTTGTAAAATTATTAGGTCTATGTGCAATGATAGATTTTGGCTTATTATTTTTAACGTTATATTGTTCTTGAAAATTAACTTCCTCAGTTACAACACTTAATGCATTTTCTAAAGTAGTACACTGTCTAATACGCACAATACGCAACATTTCCTCGGGCAAATTGTACATAAAAACTTTTAATGCAATATTATTATATATAATCATTTTAGCGGCTTTAATTCCTTCATCAGTTATAGTATTTACTTTAGCAAATAAGGAACTTCTAACATTTTGAACTCTATGGCAAAATTGGATATACGACTCACTTTGTTTAATTTTCAAATTTTCTAATTCTATAGCTATACAATCCTCTGACCTTGGATCTCCAAAATGTTGGAAAAGAATAGCCTTAAGTTGGTCCCATGACGTCACATTTTGGTGTTCACTGAGTAGAGTCGCTGCTCTACCTATAAGTCTACTAGTTACAGAATGATATATGTATAAATCTTGGGTAGTATTGCCCGCTATTCTATATGCTCTTATAACATAATCACATTTATTTAAAAATAAATTTAATAATTTTTCATCCCCGTCATATTTAGGGATTATGCACAATATTTCTTTAGGAATTATTTTAATTTGTTCCATTTTATTAAACACAAATATCTATATAATAACTAAAAATGTATTTAATTAATCAATTTTGGGATTAATTAACACTTAATAACTAAAATTAATCGATTTTCTGATTAATTTATACTTAAATATAATAATTAATCGATTTTTGATTAATTATACCCTACAAAATCAGATAAATTTGTCTATTTTGGGTAGGGAAAATTGGAAATAACACGGACATATATGAAAAACAGGAGTGAAGAGGTTTACTCACGCACTGCTCAATGCCATGTCTTCCTTGAGTCTGTAACTGCTCTCGTTGTCACTTGTCACTTGCCACTTGCCACACACCGCACTTAAGTTATTTATTTGTTTTGTGGTTCGAGTCCGATAACTGCAATAAACCGACTGTAGTAGAAGTACTTCACCAATTTTGGGGCGAAAGTCACTCACTAAAACCGGCGGCAGGATCTCGGAATCCTACACAGGCTGCGCCAGTTAAGTTACGGAGCGTGAGCGGGAGCTTTTTAAAAACAAGCTTTAATAAAGTAGAGATGTTTATTCGTAGAGAGCAAATTACATTCTGTCTTAAAGACTAACTTAGAGCTAAGAACAATGTTCGGCCGTTGCCGCGTCAGCATCATGCGGTGGTCCGATAATGCGTAGGCGCAATAAGAGGAATGCATGCTAAATGTTTACAGTTGTTATGTCTACATGAGGGGCGCTATACATAACTAACTAGTAAACTATTGAAGAAAATGGACAAACTAAGACGAAATGCGACGTAAAATGATTGAAATAATAACATTCCCATCTCAACATTATTGTAATGTCGTAACCTTGAGATCGAGGTGCATTCGACACATACCGAGCAGTAAAAACGTACGGTACTTCGTTCCGATTCGGTTTCACTTTATGGAGATACTTAATTTTAAGTTACACTGATATAATATAAACTTGAGGGTTTTTTTGAAACCAGTCTAGGTAGGTATCAATGTAAAATGCCTTTTGGCGACTATTGAGAAAAATCTGACACTAGCGATATATATATAATACTCAATAAGAAGCATACCTAAAGTCCATTTATCATGTAAACAATCTTACCATGTCTTTTTATGATTTTACAACAATATAAATTAAAATAGACTTTTTAGGAAATTACTTTCGTGGTTAATAAATATTTTACTTTAGAATGTTTAGGTTTGAACTAATATTTGAAGATTTTCAACAAAATTCTACAAAAAGTACTGTGAAGATTGTTTACATAATAGGACAATTATGAATAAATGGACTTTAGTATAAATAATGATTTTTGCTTCATTTATTACCAAGGTTTAATAGGCCAAAGTTATGTTTACGGCTACTTAACACTTGATATACCTACCTAAGCAAAACTTGAAAATTCTGAAAATATTTTTTATTAATTTTTAAGAAAAAGTATATTTTGCACTGCAGCGAAACATTAGTTTTATTTAAAATCAATTAAATAAAATACTTAAAACCATAAAGAGCATTCATAAAAATTATTTTTTACAGGTCGATAAAAACAATAGCATGCAAATTGGTGAAAAGCAATTTGCTAACGTTTTAACGTTGAATATTAATAATTGTGGAGCACGATATATTTGAGAGTGTCAATGACTTTCTGTGATTAAAGTTGAGAGCAAATCGAATTTCGTTCATGAAAAAACTTTAAGGTCAAAAATTTACATTAAGGTTAAAATTTTTTTTTTTACAAATTATACAAAAGTAAAAAAAAACATTTAAGCATTTATTTCTATTGGCTTTTTTTTCTTAAATATGTGTCTCTAATGTAAAGACACAGGTAATAATATGTAACAGTACATACAGCTATCCATTAGCGGGTGTAAAATCCTTGTGCATTACATAACATAACTGCCGACAGAAAACACCTTATGCTATTTTGTTTCACGCCAAAGATTAATGATCTTACAATGCAATGAGTTCAAATTGGTTAGATATAATTTTGCGCGGATGAATGTATCATTATTGAAATTATTATAAAAAAAATACGTGCTTTACGTGCCTGAATCTCCATTCCATCAGAGAGCCCACTATTCAGCTAAGCGTGGCCTTCGAGTCTCACGACTCTTGGCTCTGTCTACCCCGTAAGGGATAAAGACGTGATTCTATATATGTATGTATGTAGTATGTATGTACGTGCTTTTTCACTTGCATAACTTACCTGATGTAACCTTTCTATATCCTCTTCGTCTGCAGAAGCTTGAATTCAAGCTATTGTAAAACATTGCGGTTACCCATCTTCTTTTACAAAACAGCATCATTGCTTAACCCGCGCATCCGGTAGCGTGAAAGTGGGCTAATTACCGATTGAATATTTCGTCTATCTTTTGTTTCACGCCAAAGATTAATGATCTTACAATGTAATGAGTTACAGACAGAAAAAAAATCATTAAAAAAAAATTCTAGCTCTATGGGTTAGACATCTTTGCGCGCAGATAAATGTCAATGAGTGCGTGTACTTGAAGCTATACGAAATTGCTTAGTGTGCAATTAAAAGAGTCGGTACCCACTCGCACCCTAAAATTCGTCCCCTGGAATAAAAGTTGAAGATTCGGCCCCTATAAAGGTACCCATTCGTCCCCCGGCAGGAGACCAATAATTTTTTATTTATTTTAAAGGTATCTATTCGTATGTACATAGTATTACAAGCTCACTCACACATAGAGACCTGATGACCTGAACTGTCTGTACCTACTTTAAGATCATTGCGCTTCTTTTCATATTTAAATCTATGTACATTATTTGCATAAAGATAAATGGTTATTTTAAATATACTTTGACCTTTGCGCTTGTTCATACACCTTTTGTAAATTTAATGGGTTCCTGGTCTAAAAATATTGCAATGAATTTGCGTTTTAGATAAGTTACTAAATAATCTTTTCTTGAACTTGACTTTCTTGAATTATTTTTAGAATTTTAGTTCTGCCGTGCTAAATGGTTGATAATTATAGTTACAAAATAGTACATTACGAAACAAGTGTGCAAAGTTGGTCATTACGCACAGCGAGCGCGCTAATAAAGCCGAGTGTGCGTAATGACCAAATGCACACGTGTATCGTACGACGTTTTTCAACACACTTGTGAGTAAAAAAAAATAATGTGGTCCTTCCTAACACCTGATTGCGCCCTTTTGTCATTCCTCCACTTTATAAAACATTCGTATGCCGCCAAATACTTACGTTTGATTTTGGAGGCAATAAACTATTACTTGCATTACGCGCCTCGTTAATGATTTCAGGTGGAGTTAAATTTACATATTCTTCCATACTAGTCGACATTTTATTAAATATTTAATATGCTAACACGGCGAAAATCGGAAAATGTACCTAACAAACACAACATAATAAATATAGTCTTGTTTTTTATTCGCGCGTGCCGCCGCCCGCCGCCCCGCGCCGTGCGCAGGGAGCGCGCGTTGCACGCTGCGGATGGTATATCGCCATACAGCCAGTGCTTGGCTGTATAAAAATCTTTGCTTATTTAAAAACTGTTGTTATTTTCCCTATTTGATCTTATATGTATTATGCGGCTAAATTAAAAATGCTTTGTGGAATTCATAACACGCATTAGTTTTCTATCTTTTGTATAGCGCAGTATGGTTATATTTATTTCCAAACACCTCCGTAATATATTCGTAATACCTTCGTAATATATGGCATTATGGGCCTTAATTCGATGTAATAAGACCCACTTTACGAGCAAGTGTGTTAAAAATTAATTTTTAGCTTAAAGCTATCAAACAAAACTTCTTACAAAAACATGATAAAAAATCAAACACTCAAGACCGCTCAAAAAAGTCTTTACACAACTTAAGTTAGTTTAAATACTCAATTACCAACACGAAAACATGCTAACCTGTCAATTACAACATAATGACAAATAATGGACATTACATATACATTTCTTAACAACGATTACTTACCAAAATTGTAGTAATTTTCAATGGCAACATTTTGTTGTCAATAGGTGCCGTTTAAGGTCAACTTTCCAGTCAATAAAAGCCGGTGAAGTATAAACTTCATCCTATCCAATGGATAACGTACACTATAAATTTGAAAGTTTGGATTTATGTTTATTTGTTATACACAATAACGCAAAATCTATTGAACGGATTACGATGAATGGAATATGAATAGAATAAAAACTAGATTAGCACTTAAAGTACTTTTATCCCGAAATTCGAATTGAGCCCCAGGCGTAGCTAATAACAGATACAGTGACATCTTTAGTTTCCTGTTTGTATGTAGTTGTAGTATACCTACCGTTGCCATGGTCAGGGCTACTCAAAAGACCCAAAGTACCCCTTGTATCTAAGCCAAGCTATCGAATTAAAGAAAAGTTAATTCTAATAAACTAATTGATTTGTTTAAATTTTATAAGACAAAAGACCAAAATTACACCTCGACATCTATTAACACTAGTAAATGCGGCAATAACGATAATTTTGAACATTCACCAGACTCGATTCATCTTATTGACTTCGCTCAATGAGCTGTATGTTTTAGTTGTTTTGTGAAATCTCTGAATGGGGGCCGTTGGTCATAGCCCTCTATTGTAATTAAATAAATGCCTAGTTACATTTATTATATCTAGCAAGTTCAAAGTAATCTTACGTGTACCTACCTAAATAGTTACTCATAAAAAGAAGAATTCTTAAGGTGCTAACACAGGGAGTTATAAAATGTTTGCCGACTCCCTTCTTTAACAAATTGTAACATTTTATAACTTTAGGGGAGCACCCTTAAGTTTTTGCTCAGATGAGCAAACATTTTTTTACAATTTAAATAAATTCCAAGTGTCAATAAAATGATGTTAATTTTTTTGGTAATTCCAAACCTTGACAAATGATATTCACACGAGCGAAGCCGCTGGCAAAGGCATGACTAAGCAGCTAATTCAGAAAAAATGGGAAACATAAAATTGAACAAGCAAAAATGATTAACAGAAATATTTTTCTGTTAAGAAAAAAACGTCGTATAGGTGAAGCCATATAGCAAGTACAATACCGCGTCTGTATTATAAATAGATCTATGGGTGAAACTAAACAATATTTCAGTCCAGTGTTCCGTAATTGAGGTTAGTGAATGTGATGCTCAGTATCAATTTGAGGAAAGAGCTAGTCTAGCACGTTTTAAAAGCCTGACTTGCGACTTGGAGAAATGGCTTCTTTGAAACAAAAAAGCTTGACTGTCAGACTTTTTGCTTCAAAAGAAGTCTGTGTTTTCTATTGTTAGTTTTGGGAATGAAATCTTAAAACCCAATCTAATTTCTTTTGAAAATCTAGATTTATAAAACGGTAGTGGTTTAGTCGGCTAGGGGCTCTTACTGCTCAAATGGCACAGGTTCGAATCAAGGCGCGTATCTCGCGTATGAGTTTGTAGATCAATCTGACTCATGTACGATAATTTTCATCGATTTTTCATTTACTCTGATGAATGAAAAATACTGCGAGGAAATCTACATACTAGCAGCTAGTGAACTGAATGATCAGCTGCTGACCACTACGACTACTGTCGCTAGATGATGCCGGTAGAACTTAAATCATGTCAGATCTCACCAACGGCGGATCCAGGATTTTTTTCTGGGGGGGGCACAAGTGGTGGACTATGAATGTTGGGGGGGGTGCAACAAATCGACATTCGTCCTGCCTAGCGATGTGCCGCCGAGAAATTTCCTGTTCTGTCTTGATAATTTCCGAAAATTCTATCCGAAAATTCCGGTTTTTAGGAAAATTTCCCGTTATTTCCGTGAAATTTCCAAGAAACTTTCCGCTGTTTCTTTGAAAATTTCGGAAACTGCACATCACTAGTCCTGCTTGATGCTGTCTGGGAGGGGCACGTTTCTGTTATTTCTTAACTTGATATGCAGTCATGGAATCTCCCTCCACAGTAGGTACACAAAAAAGCAGTCTGGGGGGGGCACGTGCCCCCGTGCCCCCCCCTAAATCCGCTACTGGATCTCACTGCGACTTGGGAAAAGATTGATACCTGATTTAGTTAAGAAATATTTAGATTACCTGTTGGAAGTTCAGTTTTTTATAAATGATATAATTTTAAATTATTATTTTTAAACAATATAATTAAAAATTTTGTCATCGTTAGAAAAATTCACCTCCACCAATACTTGTACATCATTTTTAAAATTTGTGCAATAATGTTTTAAATAAATAAATAAAAAAAATTAAACGCATTTACATTAAAGTAAATGCTTTTAAAGATTTATGAAATAAATAAACATTTTATCTAGCATGACTGTGTGTACCAAATTTAACAGTTCTAGATATAAACTAATCAGTTCGGAAAACATCATTAGGAACATAGCGGTCATAAAATTTTGAGGTATTTTGAGTCATAACGCCCACTTTACGCCATTGTTCAGATTAGTACAGTGACGTGATAGACAAATATCACAACACAAATACACAATGTAACAATCTTGCTAACTAGTTATAGGAAAATGTTGCAAATGTTGATTTAGACGTATTAAATATATATATATATATATATATATATATATATATATATATATATATATATATATATATATATATATATATATATATATATATATATATTTATTTAAAACGACCTTCAACCATAGACTTACTAAGTACCTATGTTGTAGTAAGTCTATGCCTTCATCAGAAGAAAATGGTCTACGTCAAATATGGTATTGGATTATTTCTGGCCGACACTACTATTTTTAAGAGATAACGGTGCCTACACTGCAAATTGTGGATTTCTTTAAAAACGTATTAATTTACAAATTGTAAGACCATTATATTTTGGCAATCTGTGATAGTATTAAAATGTACGATTAGTTGTTAGTTCTATTGGATACAACCAATATTTTTACTCGCCCAATGTAAACCAAGCCACAACAAACAAGAAGAGTATTCACCTCAGATGCCGTTAATCTACGATTAGTGTACGGTTTAAAATCTTGTCAACTACGGCTGAATGCTCAAAAGAATTTAAGGTAATAGGATCTTTAAAAATAGAGAAAGATCCAAAAAGAGATGGATGGATTGTGTAAAAGATGGGATAACTAGGAAGGGAGTATCAAATGAGATTTATTCCAATCCAATACCACGAACAAATACCATACTGGCATTACTTTGAATTTTTAATTATTTTCTGTTCCAAACGGATACCACTGTTTAAACCAATACTAAAACAATTTCAAGAGTACAGATAGTAAAAATGCTTTGTATGTAATTACAACATTTTTATTTGCAAAAAATGTTAGATCAAAATAAACAATTTGATGACTGAGCTGACTGTACCAAATTCAAGTTTTGGTATTAGTTTGGACATAAAATTAAATAATTTAAAGAGTGGTATTGGTTCGGAGTAGAATATGATTAAAATTTCAAAGTAATAGTGGTATTGGATGGTATTCGCCATTGGTATTCGTTTGTGGTATTGGATTGGAATAAATCTCAAATGAGATGGCATCTGATAGAGTTAGATGAAGGGAACTAACATACTGTGCTGACCCTACATAGATAGAAGTGGGAAATAGAAGAAGAAATCATTGTCAAGTCTAATTATGTATCTGTATCTAAAAAATAACTAGGTAGGTAGCAAAAGAGTAACAACACGTACTTACATGGAATAGGCCGTTAAGATACTGTGTTTTTTATTTCAAAACTGGTTTTGGTATGAGTAACTCAGGCAGCTTATAGTATTTTTTTTTTGTCTAAACCGCCTAACTTCGGAATGAAAATTTAAGGATTTATCATCAAAACTAACCATAGAGTAAAACGAACTCATAACTTTGTTGCTCGAAGGAGCTAACTCATTTTTGACAAAAAGATATTAAAATTTACCAGTCAAAAAATTTATAAAATGTGAAACTCGTCGCTTTTAAGTGTACCAAACTTTATAATCTGCAATAAAGATAATTTCAAAACAAACTGGTACATTTTCATGGCGCATTTTCTTACAAACCTACTTGCTCAGATAACTTATCTTCTGACTCTATTTAATGAGCAAATAAAGCACCCATACCTAAGTAAACAATACCTACATACTTTACTTAGTCATATTGTACAACAGTATGTGTACATATAGATCAAATGGTCCTAAACTTAAACTGCTTATTACACGTGTCAGGCGCCTGAATTTTTTTTATCATTTTTAGGACAAATAAATAATACTTTTAGGGTATGTAAATGTGTAAATAAGTTTCACCATAACTCCTGATTATCTTTATTGATTTCTTCTTCTTTTTACCATATTTTCGTCTACCTGCTTATAGTACTTACGTATGTATTCACTTTCCGCCTAGACTCTACATTCCTTACATACATACATACATTTTATAAGGCTTTTTCCCGTGGGGGTAGGCCGAGACTAGACTACTACACATTTCTTATGTTATCCTATATAGATCTATTATATAATAATAACATAAAAGATAAGATCGAATAATAATAATAGTGACGTTAAAGCATAATTTTGAAAGTACTTAAAGTAAATATAAGGAAAATAATACTCAAAGAAGTACTAGTAAGTAGGTACCTATAACTTTTATGCATCATTTCCGTCTTATTTTAAAATCGATTTCACGGATTCAGTTTGACCTGAATCGATCATCGCGTAAAAACGTCGTATTGAATTTTGAAAATTCTAGGTTATATCTGACTGGCTGTATTGCATAGGATTACTAAAATTGCTAGTTGATTGCCAACTACAGAGGTATATAATATTGCATAACGGATATCCAATAAATTCTGGCTGTAGCTATTATTCTCAATAGGTATTACCATTCAGTTGATATTCTAACTAACGGACTGAATTGCAAATACATCGAAATGCGCTTCGGGAGTGAATACCTCTAAATTAAGTAGGTCAATAATGTAAAATTTTAGATAATAGCTATTTCTGGCGGCTTTATCCGACCCCAGTTCATTGGTGCAAATCGCATGAAAATCTATCTATTACCTATTGATTTTGTATAAGGGACCGAGACTATATACCTAGTGACGGTAACTGTGTGCTCACATGCCCGCAGTTTGCGATTTTCACCAATAAGATTGGCTACATAAGCCACATGCGAGCTCACGAAAGAGCCCTGAATTCATGAAGTGGTCGCCATGACCGAAATTGGTCGGACATCATCATCACCTAGTGATATTTTATGGGCATTATATCGTCATGTTTGGTCATGGCCAAAATAAAAATAAAAACATCCTTATGAATAGCTTTTTACAAGTAGTCCTAAACGCCGGATAAAACCAAGTTTAACCAAGCTATTTAAGCAGTATTGGCTAAAAGCATAAAATCAGTAGTAAATAAAAATTTCACAGTCTCTTTACTGCTAACCATTTGCTCTGAAATTTAATTACCTGTTTCTTTATAATTGAATTTTCTATCGCTTCTCTTATTATAAGAATCCACTAACTAAATAAATTATTGAGCACGCAAACAGATCTATGGAAACAAACAAAAAATGTTCAAGGCGGTATCGAGTTTTACTATCGCAAAAAATCATGACTTTGATAATAATTGTTAGATCTCATCAACATCAGAGTTCGTCGTTTGTTTTATTACAAACTTTTTTTAAAATAGATTTGTGGTATTTTTATCTAAATATCTATAATTGATAGAAGCATGATATACAGAAAAACATCTCTTTTCTAAGTAGGTAATCAAAATTTAAAATGCTAAATGTTGTGCAACTTTCACGCATAATCTCCTACTCGATTTCGATGAAATTTAGTACTTGGAATAGCGCTTAGCGTTTTATACCTGAAGGCCCGCACCAAGGCGCAAGTAGTACCTACCTACTGAGAATTGTTTTAATAGGGACTTCATGAAAAAAATAGTTTTGGACACCTCAGTAGAGGACAGGAATGGCCAAGAAGAGATACCCAAGCCGAAATGGACTGAGATGATAATGACGATACTACTTACCTTTATCTTCAAGTAATAAGTAAATTGTGTGAATTACTTTAGTCCATAATTGGACAAGTAATTCACACACCATTTATTGGTGCGAAAATGAGCAAAGGCAGAAAATGGAATCAACAAAATATCACGTTCCGGACACAGATGATCATCATTGATCACGATTGTATTCGCTATGTGTACTTTTGTCATTCGATACTTTAGATTCTTCAGTTTAAGTGATAAGTGATCAGCGGTTCTGTTAATACATGTTCTATTATTGTTAGTGTTATGGACATTGAACGATCGAATTCTCATTCACATATTCACGTTCATCTAATGTCCTCTCTTTATCTACTACTAGCTCGGCCCGCGGCCTCATCCGCGTGAATTTCCCATGGTAACAGTGCTTTTTCCCGGGATGAAAGGTACCCTTCTTAGTACTTCTAAGTATGTGTATGCAAATTTTCAGGAAGATTGGTTCAGTAGATAAAGAGTGAAGAGGTAATAAAGAAACAAACTAACAAACAAACTCACTTTCGCATTCATCGGGATAAAGTACTATAAGCAAAATCTACATAAAATCCATTTATTCTTACCAGTCCTATCATGTAAACAATCTTCACAGTACTTTTTATGAAATTTTGTTGAAAATAAATCAAATATTAGTTCAAACGTAAAGATTCTAAAGTAAAACATTTATTAACCACGAAAGTAATTTCCTTAAAAGTCTATTTTAATTTATATTGTTGTAAAATCATAAAAAGACATGGTAAGATTGCTAACATGATAGGACTGGTAAGAATAAATGGAGTTTACTTAACCACGCGTCTAGAATTTTTCGTACATCAACATTATAAACAATTCTAGGGTCGTCCCAAACAATATGCTCCCAAAATAATTATATTTCGGGATGAAGAAAGAATATTATTTGGAACGATTCGATAATAATATTTTCTTAATCCCAAACTGCTAATATATCGCTTCAGTCTACAATTTAAGAAGATATCGTTTGTTTGATGCTCCGCCGTGAGTACTTTTTTTCTTTCAGTATTGAGTGTCGATCTCCTAACAACGCTTTTGTTAGTTTATTTGCAGCAGTGAAAGTTTATTGCTCGTCTAATCTGAATTCGGGATATTGGAACAACGAAAATACTTACTAAGACTTCTTTTAATTATTTCACACTAGCTTTTGCCCGCGGCTTCTCCTGCGTAAATTTCCCACGGGAACGGTGCTTTATCCCGGAACGAAAAGTATCCTATGTCCTTCTCAGTACGTCTAACTATGTGTATGCAAAATTTCAGGAAGATTGGTTCAGTAAATTGAGCCTGAAGAGGTAACAATCAAATAAACTCACTTTCGCATTTATAATATTAGTTAGGCTAGTAAACCACGAAAGAGATGGCTGTATGAAATTACTCTCACATACTCAAAAAACGAGTCTACATCTTCTTGAGAGGCCGGCAACACTCTTGTGATACAGTAGCCCCCCTGGTGTTACAGTAGTCTATGGGCAGCGGTGATCGCTTACCATCAGGTGACCCGCTTGCTCGTTTGCCGCCCTATGTTATAAAAAACTTAAAAAAATATATTGCAGGAAAGAGAGGAAAGGTTACACATCAAAAATATATTCATCAAATCACGTTATTGAAATGTACAAAGCATATCAAATCAGTTATGAAAATCAACTGACGCAGCAATACATGCTAGAAATAATAAAGCGATAGAATGTTAATTTTGTTAACATTGTATGAATTGAAAGAGAACAATTTATGTTATGATTCTAAAAAATATGATCGAAGAGACGACTTCATTTCTATGTAAATTTGATCTGTTTGTCTCGTGATTGTGGACAATTACTTTGGGACAATAAAATTTTTCAATAATTAAGTACTAGTTTTAAAAGAATATTAAGACTAATTACTGAATAATAACTATAAGTACTGTATGCAAAAAGTATATTACAATGAAAAATTATATGGTTGTATAAAAAAACATTAAAATATACAGTCAACAAAATAACTATATCTACAAATTCTTTTTTAGTAACGATAGTTGACTTTAAAAGTCATTAAAAAAAATTACTTACACTAAAAATTCATGATAAATACAGCCAACTTGAGAATCTCCTCTTTTTGGTTTTTGAAGTCGGTTGAAAATACGTTTTAAGAAGCAAATTGGAAACCATAACCTGGCACCAAATTCTTCTAATAAATTATTATAAATGCGAACATTTGTATGTAAGTTTATTACTTGACACTTTAGTAAACGGGTAGAAAAATACCAGGAACAGCATATAGGGTACTTTATTCCCAAAATTCCCACTGGAGCCAAGCCCCGTGACGCAGCTCGTTAGAGAAAGGTACATTAATCTCTTTCAGTTTCAAAGAGCTCTACTTCGTAATATCATACTGTGCCGATTATTCAACCCACATAATAGATACAATACATAATCGAATTAGCTAGTTTTTTGCTTCCACACACATAAATGGTAAATCCTTCATTGTTGTCTAACACGCGACTAAAAACGAAAGTCAATTTTAAACTGTATGTCTTTGTATAATAGCAGTAATTTGGTTCTTGTGGTGAAAAACTAGTTTTTGTTGCTTAATTGATGACTTTTAGGGTAAAATATTTCAATAGCTAATTCCTATTATCACCACTTATTTTTATGTATCACTACTTAGGCATGCCCATGTGATAAAAGGAAATAGCGATTGAAATTATTACCCTAAAATGCCATTAATTGCAGTAGTAAGTTACAGTCTTATACGGATGTAGGTCTATACTTTTCACACCTATATCTAGAACGAAAATAAATTTTAGCATAGGCGTGATTTTTTCCATTTATAAGTCTATATTAACACGGTCTTCTCAACTTTGCCCAAGTAATTAACATTTCCTAAATAAATTTGATCCCACTTCTGATACAAGCTCATAAAATTTTACAAGTAAAATTATTTTGCTATCACATCCAAGTATGTGGTGCTCGACTTGCGTCTGATACTTATTTTTGTCAAAGCATTTTGCTGGTAATATTTCTGATGATATGATGAAGCATGCTGTTGATAATCGAATATACTTTTTTGTGAAGAAATAAATATTTAAAAATGTCTAATAGAGCAGATTCTTTAAACAATTTACACTGTTTAGTATTTAGTATCAAGTTGATACTAAATCAACTGAGTTATTAATAGGTAGTCAATTCCCATTCAGTTTACACAATGGCTTAACCAAAATCCCATTTATCTAACCAATTCGACTAAACCTCAAACTCGATATAATGCAATTGAATTCCCAATATCGATATGAGTCGAGAGCAAATCCCCACATAGTAATCACCAATCGCATTAAGATTAGTAATTATAATTACCGAATCAGTGATCGCAAATCGAATAGAACTTGTGCAGAGCAACTACGCTCTGCTGCCAGAAAATGTGCGCAGAGCGAATCCGGACAAACGAAGCGGCGGGAAGAATTCTGTACCGGAACTTTACCGGGAAAAAATCTACCGGTAAAATTAAGTACCGGGAAAAAATCTCCACGCGACACCACGCTTGTCCGACTAGAATCTAACTTAAGCTATACGCAGTCTGCTACCACCGTAGCTTATGAAGGGAGCTACAGGGCCCTATATGATAACCTAACCTATAAATTAACTAGAATTGAACACTTACCAAACTAAATCTTCTTTCTCTTCGGATCCAAACTTGAGTGTCTTCGGGAAGGGGGAATTCCTAATTACCCTACCTAACCCTTGAGATCTCAATTCCCCATAACAACTAAATAGATTTCTTCCCGTAGTTTCACTCGGGAACAGCCAGATGTGAACAGCCAGCCACGTTTCACCTCTCACAAGAAAAAGTCACAATAACAGAGTTTTTCACAAACACAAATTCAATAGTGATTTAACAAACAGGAAATTCACAATTATCACTCAAACTAAACAACAAGCAAAAGACGCGAGACCGCTCCGCGTATTAAAATCAAACCGATATCGCCCTGGACAATGCAATGGCCGACCACACGCGACGCAATCCACGCTAGCAGTGTGAAAACCCCGAACGCCCTCTGGCGGCAGCAATGCGAAACGCCTGCGTTTAGTTTTACCCAATATATTACAAACATCCCCCCGTCCCGGTCTGAGAAGCAGACCGCTAGCTTACTCTACGGGAAGGCGGGCGAGAGAGGTCACACCTCTCCTTAAAATCGAACCGTCGACCAACACCTCAGCCACACGCGGAGTGCCATCTCCGCCAAGAATCAAACGTAATATGCGAGCTCGTCGCCAAAGCAATGAGGGCAAATTTGCCTCTTTTAACAATACTAAATCACCCTCCCTGGGAGGCTCAGTCCTGTCTGTCCACTTCACTCTTTGCTGCAGCAAATGCAAATATTCAAGCGACCAGCGACGCCAAAAGTCCTGGCTCATTTGCTGCAACATTTGAAAACGCGACAACCGATATACGCGTTCATCCTTCCACGGGTATTCAGGCAGGGCATTCAACGGCCCTCCCACCAAAAAATGACCAGGGGTGAGAGCTTCCAAGTCATTTGGATCTGGAGATAGCGGACAGAGAGGACGAGAGTTGAGGACCGCCTCAACTTTACAAAACACTGTGGCCAGCTCTTCAAAAGTTAGAGCCGTTTCTCCGATAATGCGGCGGAGGTGGGTCTTTGCGGATTTCACAGCCGCTTCAAAAATCCCTCCCCAATGGGGGCAACTTGGGGGACTAAATTTCCAGGTTATTCCCCTTTGGGCAGCAATTTGACTTAAACTAGTACAATTTTTATCAATAAACACGGAAACATCCTTAAGATAATTTACAGTTCCTTTATAGTTTGTGCCATTATCAGACCTAATAAGGGAAGGTAGACCTCGACGCGAAACAAAGCGATCCAACGCGGCGACGAAGGCCTCCGTAGTCAGAGCCGATACCACCTCCAAATGGACAGCCTTGGTGGCCAAACAAACAAATACACACAAATAGCCCTTCACAATACGGGCATTACGAAAGGGAGAAGCCTTGATCGAAAAGGGACCGGCAAAATCGGTTCCAACGCCGTCAAACGGCCTCGAAGGTCGAATTCGATCAACGGGCAAATCACCCATCTGTGGTTGCATCGTGGATGCCTTCAACCTATAACATGCAATACATCGAAACAGAACACTACGGATTGCTCTTCGGGCAGACAATATCCAAAATTCGCGTTGCAAAATAGCCAACAAAGCATTGCACCCAGCATGGGCGTTACGAATGTGTCGATCAGACACCAAAAGCTGCACCAAGGGTCCGCCCTTGGGCAACAACAGAGGATGGCGAGTCTCATATGGAAGATCCGCCTTCCGGAGCCTGCCTCCAACCCGAAGAAGCCCATCCGAGTCGATGTACGGGTTCAAACGAGCGACCGCGCCCTTCAACTTAGCGCGTCCGTCGCGCAAAATCTGAAGCTCTGACTCAAACCGTCCGGTCTGCACGACACGGACCCAATGCAACAATGCGCTCCGGCGCTCTTCTGCACCTGCAATCGGCTCCAACCGCTTTGCCTGTGGGTTTCTACAATTATGTATGAAACGCTTAATCCAACTGGTGACACCCAGAAGCTTATCCAAGCTGCTATACCGAGCAAGTAGCCAATCCGGCTCCGACGTCGTCTCAGCGACTACAGCATGTACACGGAGCCCAGTCAAACTCAAAGAAGTAACATCTGTCTGACAGACAGGCCAAGAAGTTTCTGATCCCATCAGCCACTCTGGGCCCCACCAGAGCGGGTGTGACACCAATTCTGGTGCCGTACAACCTCGGGAAGCACAGTCCGCTGGGTTAAGCTCTCCCGGCACATGTCTCCATGTTATATCAATTCCGATATTCTGGATTTGGGAAACCCGATTTCCCACAAAAACCTCCAAGGTATGTGGGGCCGCGCGCAACCATGCAAGCGCGACCTGGCTATCCGACCAGGCGAAGATGTCCCGTATCTCGACCGTGGCCGCCAGCTCACATGCAACGTGATGCAACAATTTAGAGAGAAGGTGAGCTCCACTCAACTCAAGCTTGGGAATAGTCAGCCTAGTCCTGATGGGGGCGACCTTGCTCTTCCCTAACAAAAGCGAGACATTGACCCGGCCATCGGCGTCAACTGTCCGCATATAGACTGACGCGGCGTAGCCTCGCTCCGACGCGTCACAAAAGCCATGCAGGCTGGCTCGATATTTCCCGGGGGCAATATTCGACGAGGCAAGGCAATCCGATTGACTTCCTTAATCGATGAAAACAACTCGAGCCAATCATCCAATGGAGAGCCAAACAGCGGCTCGTCCCACGAGACGCCCAAAGTCCAAAGTCTCTGAAGAAGACACTTTGCAGAGAATATCACTGGACTGATCCAACCGCTTGGATCAAACATACGGGCTATTACGGACAACACCGTTCTCTTAGTCCAGACTTTTGGTATTTCCAAGTCCACTTGGAATGTGAAAATATCGGTTAGCGGCTGGTACTGCATGCCCAGCACCGCTATCCTGTTGGGATCATCCACATCCTCAAACAGGTGAGGGTTCTGTTGGTGATCCTCCGGGATCCCTTCTAGAACTCTAGGCTCATTGGACAACCACTTACGTAGCTCGTAGCCACCTGTCTTCAATATTTCAATCAATTCATCCCGCAGTAGGAGGGCCTCCTCAATACTTTGGGCTCCGGTGCACACGTCATCAACATACAAGTCACGTGACAGCACGGAAGCCCCACGGGGAAAGCGGATCCGTTCCCGCTCTGCCAATTCAAGCAATGATCTGATGGCGATATAGGGACTAGATTTCAAACCATACGTGTTTGTATTGAGTTCATACACCGTCACAGGATCCTCAGGGCGCTCACGCCAGAGTATCAACTGGAATCGCCTGTCCTCAGGATGTATGACTGTCTGGCGGAACATCATCCGGATGTCCGCGCCAAAAACCACCTGATGTCTTCTAAAGTTCAAGATGATGTCAATTATGTCCCTATGCAATTTGGGACCTGAATGCAAACATAGATTCAACGAAACTCCGTTCGAAGTGGGTGCGGACCCATCAAAGACAGTCCGCAACTTGCCCGTTGAGGCCTTCACCACCGCGTGGTGGGGCAAAAAATAATGCTCAGTTGTGCTCCAATCAACTCGAGCCGGAGACATGTGACCCAAATCCTCGTACTCGCGCATAAATTCAATATATTTATCGCGAAGTACGTGGTCACGCTGCATACGTCGCTCCATGGACAGCAGTCGTTTCTCCGCAAGCGCCCTACTTTGCCCTAGGCTAGGACGAGAGGCAACAAAAGGTAACCTAGTTACAAACCGACCGGAGGGCAACCTCTCCGTGGTTGATCGAAAAAGGGCTTCGCACTCAGCGTGTTCCGGATCCATCCTGGAACTCATAGGTGGCTCCTCCACCTCCCAAACCCTTTGCATGGTCTTGGCCAAGGACGCAGATGCGACAACCGGTGGCTCCTCCGCGGTGCCATTATCAAACACAGGGCCCATCAGGGCAAAACCAAAAATCGTAGACACTGCCATCAGTGAAGACGAACCCAGAGCCTTCTGTGTACCCAACAAAATCCAACCCAATACGTCCGAGCCCAGGAGCAAGTCCACTGGGCCGGGATGAAAGACAAAGGGGTCGGCCAAATCCAGACCCGAAACCAAAGACAACACACCCGGCGGTATGTCTGTCGAGGGGTGCCAACCCGCAATGGTATCCATTACCATAGCCGAAGTCGTGATCCTCATTGTGGAGGACTTCAGCGAAGAAAAGGTGACAAGTGTCTGGCCCGTCAGACACTTCACTTGTATGCCACCAACTCCAAGAAGTGGCACAGGCGAGTCTTCCACGACTAAACCTAACTGGCGTGCCACTCGAGTGGTAACCAAACTGCTTTGAGCCCCTGAGTCCAACAGAGCTCTCAAATTAATGGCTTCCCCCACGACCCCATACGCGGACCACCGCGGTAGGGAGCAGAACCGTCCGCGGCTCTGTCCCAGCAAGGGAGCAAGCTAGTTACGGGCTCCCCACTCTCTCCAAACCAGGGGCGCGCCACTGACCCGGATAATATGGCGGGCGAGTGCACATCCCCATCTGAGGGGGGCATAACCCGCGGCCCGGCCATACATATGGTACGGCGGGTGGTACTCCAGCCGTGGGTACTCGTGCAGCGGCGGAGAAAACCGCTGCGGCTGCATGTGTTGGGTATTGGTAACCCGCGTGGAGGGGGTGTCCCCACTCTCACGTCCGATCTAGGGCCCCCGCCCATGGGGGCCCTATCCGGGGCCTGGCCAGCCACATACTGGCCCCGACCTTGGGGCGCGTGGTCCCGGTCCGCCAAGATCCGCGCCGGTACGCGACCCCCTCCCGAGGGGGGTGCGACGAGCGAAGCCGCGTCCTCCGTCCGATGGTGGAGGGCTTCGCGCAGGAGCGCCCCCGCCCATAGGGGACCCCTGCCTCAACAACCGGGGGCCATCCCCGTTCCGGTTCATGCAGAGCATCACGTGGTGCAGCCCACGGCATGCACTGCATGGTATGGCTCTGGGACAGTCACGTGCATAGTGACTGCCCAAACAGTAAAAGCAAAGTTCATGCCGCCTTGCCATGCGGCGCCGATCTTGTACTGGCAGTCTCTGCCAGTCCCTGCATTGCAGCAGGCTGTGGCCCATCCGGCCACATTGCAGGCAGTCCGCGTCCCCCGCGACTGCTGCCGTGTGTGCAACCCGCACACCAGCTCCACGCGGTGGCGGTTGCCGTCCCTGTTGGGGCCTACGTTCAGGCGCTCTGGATGGCGCTGAGTCCGTCATGGTATTCTCAGCCGCCCGTGCCTCAAACTCCAAAAACTTCACCAAGTCAGTGAATGTTGGTAGGGTGGTGCTATCCCGTTCCGCATTCTCGCGCTCAAATCGCGAGCGGATGTCATTGGGTAATTTGCCCAATACAATGTGCACCAGCAAAAAGGACCATTGGTCCACCGGCAGCCCCAGTGTGCGGAGCGCGTTACAGGCCACTGTAACGGGCGTGAGCAACTGCAGGCGCAACTGTGCCCTGTTGGCCACCTTGGGCAGGGCCATCAACTGTGCGGCGTGCGCATCCGCTAACAAACGTAAGTTTTGGTAGCGGGAGTTCAATAACTCCCAAGCCGTATCGTACTGGTCGTCCTCCACCCGGAGGTGCTGGATGAGCGACCGCGCTTCATCCTCAAGAGTGGAGAGGAGGTAGGCCATCTTCTGGGCCTTCGACAAATCCTGTCGTGCTACGACCAGGGACTCAAACATATTTTTATATGCTACCCACTCCTCCATCCTACCCCCAAAGTGGGACAGCTGAAGGGTGGGGAGCCGACCAGTAACCGCTGGTCCTTCCTGTCTAACAGGTGTGCGAGGGGCTGGTCCGCCAGCCTGTCTCGCCCTTATTGCGGTCACCGCCTCCGCGATATCATCGTGCAGACTCAGGATCTGGTCCATGTCCGCCATGTGACCTGCGTAGGCCTCCGGGGTAAGGTCGGCTTCGGTAAGCGCCGCCATGGCCGCTTCCGCGCTAATCAATCGTGAGTGGAGGTGATCCGCTCTTAGCAGTATGGCGCCCTCCCTGTCCTTCCGGGACAGGAGTCCTCCGGCCGTCACAAACCATCTCAAATCGTTGGCGAGTGTCGCCCTAGCATTGGAGGCCTTCGCCATCGCGTCAAGTCACAAACAAAAAATAACAAAAGGTAAATAAAAAACAACAAAATCAAGCAACTACACGAAGAACCGCGGTAGGTATGAGAATGGCACAAACCCGGAACGCACGGTACAAACCGCAAACAAATACAAAAAAGGTTACAAATATTCTTATACAAACAAACTAAGAAAAATCTAATAATTTTTACAAACAATTAATTATTTTTTACAAACGAACAAATAGAGGGTAGATAAACTACGCTCTGCTACCAGAAAATGTGCAGAGCAACTACGCTCTGCTGCCAGAAAATGTGCGCAGAGCGAATCCGGACAAACGAAGCGGCGGGAAGAATTCTGTACCGGAACTTTACCGGGAAAAAATCTACCGGTAAAATTAAGTACCGGGAAAAAATCTCCACGCGACACCACGCTTGTCCGACTAGAATCTAACTTAAGCTATACGCAGTCTGCTACCACCGTAGCTTATGAAGGGAGCTACAGGGCCCTATATGATAACCTAACCTATAAATTAACTAGAATTGAACACTTACCAAACTAAATCTTCTTTCTCTTCGGATCCAAACTTGAGTGTCTTCGGGAAGGGGGAATTCCTAATTACCCTACCTAACCCTTGAGATCTCAATTCCCCATAACAACTAAATAGATTTCTTCCCGTAGTTTCACTCGGGAACAGCCAGATGTGAACAGCCAGCCACGTTTCACCTCTCACAAGAAAAAGTCACAATAACAGAGTTTTTCACAAACACAAATTCAATAGTGATTTAACAAACAGGAAATTCACAATTATCACTCAAACTAAACAACAAGCAAAAGACGCGAGACCGCTCCGCGTATTAAAATCAAACCGATATCGCCCTGGACAATGCAATGGCCGACCACACGCGACGCAATCCACGCTAGCAGTGTGAAAACCCCGAACGCCCTCTGGCGGCAGCAATGCGAAACGCCTGCGTTTAGTTTTACCCAATATATTACAAACAGAACTTAATCGATGCTTTCGCCGGTTATTGGAAAACGATTAATCGAATCGCTATTCGTGATTTGAATCGTAAAATAGTAAGCTTACTATGTTGTAGATGAAGTGATTCGATTTTTTATCGATTCTTATTGGCGCATTTTCCTTTTGTACAGACCTTGAGGATATTTGTTCTGACTTAAAAGAGCCATTTTTTTTGGGATTTTTTTAAACACAAGTTATTTTTTAAAGTACTTACACAAACACATAGATACCTAGATGAAGGAACATTTTTTATTATTGCAATGAATTTCTATGACCATTTATCTTGTTTTTGCTTTAGTCAAATATTAAAGGAAATTAAATCATATGGCCATGATTCTTTGGCACAAAGTACCTCTTTGGTACTAAAAACTCAGAAAAGCCTCTAACAGAATATAGGTGTATTTTTTTTTATCGGCTCTCTCACCAAAAATTGTTAAAAAATATGTCGGTCGGTCTCACGTCCAAATGAAGTAATTTATAGTCATCGTTGATATAGGTTGACATAGGTGCATAATTTGCATCTATGTGAATGTGTATGTACAGATAATGAGATATGCACCGAAAGCACAGATAATTGCTATGTCAGTTGCAGAGGCGACACGTCGTCGGACATGCCCGCAAGGAATTATAGCTAGCTATTTGCGAAATGGAACACAAATAAAAGTTAAATAAGTTAAATAAAATAATAATATAATAAGTTTAAGTTATAAGTTAAATATTAAGTTATTTTTAATAAACAGATATTCGACTTACTTAAACGCATTTAAGTTATAAACAAAAACTTTGTTTTTTTGCTGTCTCTCTCTTTAGTCGTATTTCCTCATGACATGACTAAGGGTCGTGATATCATTATATGGAATGAAACACACACAACAACTCTCTTGGCAATTTTAATGGAGTGGTTTGCCATTGCCTTCTCCATTTCACACACTAGCTGATAATCATCAACCAGAGTGCAGGTTTCCTCACGATGTTTTCCTTCACCGGAAGCAAGTGGTGGTCGATGAAAACTAACATGAGTCAGATTGGTGTACAAACTCATGTGGCCCGGGCAGGATTCGAACCGGGGATTTTGCATCCACAGGCGGGCGCCCTACCACTCGGCCATCACCGCTTATATAGGTACACCTAAAGAGGTAGGAATTTCATAAATAGTAATTACTTAAATAAGAATTAATATTTGAACATAATACGCACAGTCGATGCCTGAAATTGGTGAAAACTGATACGAAAAGCCTAGAATAAGTTTACCCTTTAGTAAAGCCTTCCCATTTTGCAGAGTATTTATGTTGTTGTCTGTTGTTATGTTTCCATTCTTTTTTGTTTTTTTTTTGTTGTGTTGTGTTCTTTATCTAATAAATAAACATTTATTTATTTATTTTTGGTTTTTTGAGCATAGCAGATGCAATTAGTTCTAAAGTACTTTCATATAGAAATTAGATATGATGAAAAAATTCTATGCGAGCAGGACTTGAACCCGCGACCAGGTCTTTATACGACCTTGCTCTTCAACCTTGCTTTTCTTGATCTCCTATTGATTTTCAACTTCATCGAATATGGGTTAAATCAAATACCTTACTCGTATAGTGGGTATATGTGTTATATGACGCATGCCTAATGCGTTTCAATAGAAATCGGATATGGTGAAGATTTTCGATGTGCAGGATTGAAATGCGATTGCTCAGTTGGAAGAGCAAGGTCGTATAAAGACCTGGTCGCGGGTTCAAGTCCTGCTCGCATGGAATTTTTTCACCATATC